>CAUYPK010122718.1:0-30943 GCA_963574355.1 Loris lydekkerianus
GGCATATCCTATGCAATATATCTAAATTGAATAATGGTACCAGATAAAATTACAGATGAGAATGAAGCTTGTGTATCTACCATTATCATGTGTAATCAATAAACGATTTAATTCTCTTGAAAAAAAAAAAAAAAGAAAAAAAGAAAAAAGAAAAACCCCTCATGAATATAGGGTAAAAATCCACAATGATCAGATTTTACTACCCTAAGTTGACCTCATTGATATTTATATAACATTTCACCTTAGAACATTGGAATACACTTTATTCTCAAGTGCAAATGGAATATTTATGGAGATAGACCACATTATAGTCCATGTAAAAAGTCTCAAATTCTAAAGTATTTGTCATATAAAGCATTTTCTTTGGTCACATGGAATTAGAAATCAATAACAGAAATATCCTTGAAAATATCCCAAGTTTTAGGAAATTTAAACTCAATTCTTAATAATCCATAAGTCAAAAAGAACTAAGGGGAAATTAGAAAGTAAAGTGAATGAATTAAAAAAAAAATTAGTGAGTTTCCATTAAAGTGGTACTTAGAGGGAAACTCATAGCTTTGTATACCTATGTTAGAAAAAAAGAAAGGTTCCAAATCAAGGACTTTAGTTTCCTCTTAAGAAATTAGAAAAAGAAAAAATGAAATAGAAATAAGCAGAAAAAAGGAATAATAAAGCAAAGTGGGACTCAATTAAATGTTTAAGAATAGAGAAAAAATAATGAATTCAAAAACTTATTCTTTGGGGGAGGAAATATTTATAAATCTCCAACCCAGATGTATCAGTGAAAAAAGAGACAAGACACATATTATGAATAATAAGGAATGAGAGAGGTGACATCACTAAAGATCCTACAGATAGAATAGTAAGGCAATAGTAGGCACATCTTTATACCAATAAATTTAAATATAGGTGAAATCAAGATTTCTTTGGGCTTGGCACCTGTAGCACAGTGGTTATGGCACCAGCCACATACACAGAGGGTGGCAGGTTCAGACCCAGCCCAGGTCAGCTAAACAACAGTGACAACTGCGACAAAAAATAGCCAGGCATTGTGTCAGGCACTGATAGTCCCCGCTACTTGGGAGGCTGAGGCAAGAGAATCGCGTAAGCCCAAGAATTGGAGGTTGCTGTGAGCTGTGATGTCACCGTACCCTACTGAGGGCAACATAGTGAAACTCTACTACAAGAAGGACTCTGCCTAACAAGTTCACAAACTATGACCTGGTTGTTTGTACCCTCACATTAACCTGAATTTAAAAAAAAAAAAAAAAAAATCCACACTGTAGATATAGAGGGTAAGAAGATCAAACTGCCGGTCTGGAATATGGCTGGGCAATAGTGATTCAAGACAGTAACTATTGCCTATTACCCATGGAGCCATGGCCATGGGGAAATTCTTTGAAAGGCACACATTACCCAAGCTTGCTCAGGCAATAGATAACCTGAATAGCCTTACATTAAAGAAATAATGAAGGAAATTGAAATTTAATTTAAAAACCTCCCTGTAAAGAAAATCCAGGCCAAGGTGGCTTAAATGGTAAGGTTTACAAAGCACTTGAGGAAGAAATAATACCGATTCATCACAAACTATTTTTTAAAAAATCAAAGAGGAAAGAATACTTTCCAAGTCGTTCTATGAAGCCAGAATTACCAAAAGTACCCTGTACCCTGGTCAGACAAGAAAAAACTACAGTCATATGATTTGAATTGATAAGCTGATATTCTCTGGGGTGTACAACAGTTAAGAGCATGTTAAGAGTCCTGATGGCAGTTGTAAAAAAAGAAAAAAAATAATAACTACATGCCAATATTCCTCATGAATATAGGGTAAAAATTCTAAGCAAAAGTTTAGCACATTGTACCCTACAATATAAGGAAGCGCTAATATATCATGATCTAGTGGGATTTATACAAGGATAAATGTGGGGTTGACTTAACATTCAAAAATTAGTGTAATTAACTGTATTGTCAAAGTAAAAAAGAATATTTGTATAATGACCCCAATACAGAAAAAGCAATTGACAAAATCCAACATTTGTGTCTGATAATCAGGCAAACCAGGAACAAAGGGAACTTCCTCAGTCTAATAAAAGACATCTACAAAAACCCTGCAGTTAACATAATTATAAAAATATTTTCCCTCTAACATCAGGAACAAATCAAGGATGTCTGCTATTACCACAGTAATGTCTGTTCAATATTGTACTGAAGGTTCTGGACTGTGCAATCAGGCAAGAAATAGAAATAAAAGGTGTTCAGATTGGAAAGAAAGAAAGCTGTATTCACAGATGACATGACCATCCGTGTAGGAAATTCAATGGACTCTACAAATTAGCTACTAGAACTAGTAAGTGAGTTTATCAAGGTTAGGGGATATAGAGCAATGTTCTAAAATCAATTGTATTTCTACGTGCTAGCAATGAACAACTAATAATCAAAAATTTACAACGAACAATATTTGTAATAGCATGAACTACTGAATTTGGAATAGCATAAAAGTACTTGGTAATATATCTGACAAAAAATGAGACTTCCACCCTGAAAATGACAAGATATTGCTGTCATAAAGGAGATCTAAATCCATATTTTGTTCATGGGTCAGAAGGTACAATATTGTTTAAATGTCATACTCCCAAGATAAAAATTAAATACAGGCCGGACACAGTGGCTCATGCTTGTAAATCCTAGTGCTCTGGGAGGCCGAGGTGCGAGGTGAGTGGATTGTTTGAACTCACTGGTTCGAGACTAGCCTGAACATCAAAGCAAGATCCCATCTGTACTAAAAACAGAAAAACTGAGACAAGAGGATCACTTGAGCCCAAGAGTTGGAGGTTGCTGTGAGCTATGATGTCATAACACTCTACTCAGGATGACAGCTTGAGATTCTGTCTAAAATAAAAAAAAAAGATTCAATGCAATCCCAGTCAAAATCTCAGCAGCCTGTTTTATGTGTGTGTGAGAGAGACAGACAATTGACAAGCTGACTGGCTGATTGTAAAATGTCTGTAGAACTGCAAAGGACCAAGAATGGCCAAACAGAAAAGAAGAACAAAGATGACTTTACGTATTTTTTTCAGAAATTGTTCTAAAGGTAGAGCATTCAAGACAGTATGGTATAGACATTAAGGATATACAAATAGAATAGTGATAAAGCATTTGTATCCAGAATATAAAGTACTTCCAAAATTCAAAATAAAAAAGCAAAACAATCCAATTAGAAAGATATGAACAGACCTATTTCACCAAAGAGTAGATACAGAAATCAAATAAACCAATGAAAAGATGTTCAACATCATTGCCTATTAGGGAAAAAAGTGAATTAAAGTCTCAGTATCACTAGTACCTATTAGAATGGGTAAAACATCAAATTCTGATGAGAATGGTGAGAAACCTGATTTCTCATATATTGCTGGAGGTAATGTATAATTTCAAAGCCATTCTGAAAAATAATTGCCAGTTTACTTATAAAAGTAGATACGCATGTTACCATATGATCTGGTAATTTCATTCTCTGGCATTTGTTCCAGGGAAATGAATTTATGTTTACACAAAACCTGTACACAGATGTTCATCACAGCGTTATTTGTAAAAGCCAAACCCCAGAAATAACCTGAATGTCCTTCAGTGGGTGAATGGTTAAACAAACTGGTACATTCATACCATAAAATATTACTCAGCAATAAAAAAGCACAAAGTATTGATACACGCGATAACTTATATGGATCTCAGGGGAATTAGGCTGAGTGAAAAAAGCCAATACCAAAGGTTACATATTGTATGATTCCATTTATATAACATTCTTGAAATGACAAGATTAGTGGACACCAGGTTAGTGGTTGGCAGAGATTAGGCATCTGGGAGGTGGCAGTGGCTATAACAGGGCAACAAGAGGGATGATCTTTTTGATCGACTTGGTCTCTATCTTGACTGTGGTGGTCAGTACATGGACCTACATATGAAATAAAATTGCATAGAGTTAAACGCACACAATTACTGGTAACACTTCAGAAATCTGAATCAAGTCTGTAGATGGTACTAGTGTACAAAGATGTTCCCATTGTGGGTCTGAAATGTTATACAGGACTTCTCTGTATTATATTTTGCAACTTTCTCTGAACCCTTAATTATTTAAAAATAAACAACGAAAAAATATGTTGTTTTCAGCTTGGTGCCTGTAGCTCAGTGGCGAGGGCGCCAGCCATGTACATGGGAGCTGGCAGGTTCAAATCCAGCCCAGGCCTGCTGAACAACAAGGACAGCTACAACCAGAAAAAAAAAAAAAAGAGCTGGGCATTGTGGTGGGCACCTGTAGTCCCAGCTAGTTGGGAGGCTGAGGCAAGAGAATCACTTAAGCCCAAGAGTTTGAGGTTGCTGTGAGCCGTGACACCACAGTACTCTACCCAGGGGGACAGCTTGAGACTCTGTCTCAAAAAAAAATAAATAAATAAAATAAATAAATATATGTAGTTTTTAGAAATACATATAGATTGTACAAAAGAAAAAAGGGAAAGGTAAACACAAACTTGGGGGTGGGTGGGAAGGGAACGGAAGCAGGACGACCACACAGGGATATATAAATTGTTGTCATGATTCAAATTTCCTTGTTGAGTGGATGATTCCTGAAGGTTTATTACTGTATCTTAATAAATAAATGGCCATGTATGAGACTGATGATAAAAATGTATCATAATCAATGAATGTGGTTATTCCAGTTCTGTGCAATGGGACTGAAGTCCATAAGGGAGGGGGTTGGAGTGGATGTCCTCAGTAGACAAGAGTTAATCAGAGATTTCCAGAAAACTCACTGGAATCACAGTAAAAAGCAGAGCAGAGAGATGGCAGTACCACCCAGAATGTGCCCAAAGAGGCAGCAGCAGTGATTGCATTTTACAACTTCACTCTGGCTGGTCTGTCCATGGAGAAGGCAGGTGACTAAGGGCTGGTGTAGATAAAGATAACTATAAAAATCTGGTCTGGTCCCTGGGCAGTGAGGCAGAGCCAAAGTTTGGGTACTGTGGCTGCCTGTTTTGGCTCTCAGCCTCTGCTGGGTGCCTAGATGTCTTGAAGAGGGCTGTGGTGGGGCAGGTGTGGAGGGACACACATGGGCTGCCAGAAACCTGGGCTCCATCTCCGCAGGACTCTCCTGCTATGGCTCCTTTATAGTCCTTCCTCCCATGGCTGTCATCCTGCTCTAGCTGGGTCATATTGAAGGAACAATTTTGTATTTCTTATTTTTACCAAGGCCACTCTCTATATGATTTGTATAGCATCACTCTACCTGCCAAATGGGTAAAAACTTGTCTTGGCCAAGAAGCTTTCTTTGTAGAGCCCATCTGTTAGGGATTGAATGTTTATATCCCCTCAAAATTTATATCCTGAAACCCTAACCCCTCAATGTGCTAGTATTAGGAGGTGGGGTGTTTGGGAGGTAATTAGTTTAGATGAGGTCAGGAGAGTGGAGCCCCCACAATGGGCTTGGTGTCATAAGAAGATGAGAGCTCTCTTGGCCAAGTGTGGATACATCAAGAACACAGCCATTGAAAAGCTAAGAAGAAATCTCTCACCATGAACCCCATCATGCTGCTACTCAGCTTGTGGGACTTCCTAGTCTCCAGAACTGTGAGAAGTACATTTCTGTTGTTTAATCCACCTAGCCTATGGTTATTGGCAGTCTGACCTGACTAGGTCACCAACTCTGGTGAGCACAGTCAGTGGTGACAGTGCAGGCTCTCATTCCACAAACCTTTCACTGTTTCACCCAACTACACCCATCCTTACTGCCAGGAATCAGGTTTTTCTAAATTAAGACAATTTTTTAAAGAACAGTTTTAACTATATGAAAAAAATAAGCATCTAGCACCTCCCCCCCCACACACACACACATACACAATTTCTCCTATTAACCTATTAGTATAGTACCAATGTTACAATTAATGAACTGATACTGGTATTAACTAGGGTCCATACTTTATTGAGACATGCTTAGTTTTTCCCTAATGTCCTTTTCCTGTTCCAGGGTCCCATCCAGGATACCATATACAACAAGTCCTCCTGGCTATGATATTTTCTTAGACTATCCTTGTTTTTGGTGACCTTGACAGTTCTGAAAGATACTGGTCAGGTGTTTTTGTAGAATGTCCCTTTATTGGAACTTGTCTGATGTTTTTCTTACAATGACTACAGGGTTATGGGTTTTGAGGAAGAAGACTACAGAGGTAATGTGCCATTGTCATCACATTATTTCAAGGGTACCTAATTCAATATAATTTCTGACTGTTGATGTTGGCCTTGGTTACCTGGCTGAAGCAGGTAACTTCACCATTGTGAAGTTACTCTTCCCACCCCTTTCCTTACTGCTCTCTTTGGGAAGAAATCACCACGTGTAGTCCAAAGTTGTGGTTCCCCTTTTTGGGGGGAATAGATATATAATTTATTTGAATTCTGCAGGGGAGATTTTTTCCTCCCCCCCTCATTAATTTATTCAATCATTTATGTTCATTGGTATAGGCCAATGGAACTGTTCCATCACCAGTATTCTCAGTGTGTGTGTGCAAAGCCTCCCATGGAGCATCATTGGTATAGACCAATGGAACTGTTCCATCACCAGTATTCTCTGTGTGTGTGTGCAAAGCCTCCCATGGAGCACCACCATACCCTACTCTATTCTATTCTACTTTTTATGCCTGTGTAACTGCCTGTTCTCTAAGTGAGATCACATACTGGTTTTTCTTTTGGGACTGGCTTACTGCACTTATTTTAAGGTCTACAAGTTTCATCCATGTTGCAGCATGTGCCAGAATTTCCTTCCTTTTTAAGAAATACACGTATTCCATTGTATGGATACAGAACTTCATACTCCCAACCCTTGGCAAGCATACAGTCATTGTTTCTTGAATGAATAAATGAGTGATATGTACTTGGGACGCTGTGGCGTGCCTGAGCAAGTTTCTGTCAGATGATTGCCCAGGAAAAGACAACAATTACCAATGTGAGTTTTCAGGTTTTCAGGTTTTTGATTTTCAAAAATGAAAAAAATCAGTATGTGCACCCTGAGGGACATTAATATCACAAAAATCTCCGGATACTGAAAATAGTGTCTAAGCTGAGACAAAAATCTCTGATGTTTTACTTTCTCTACTTCAGCTTAAGCCACTCTGTGAAGAGAAATAAGGCAGAAGAGGCTCACTCCTTAATCTACTGCAACTCTCTTCCCACATCTTTCCTTACACCTGCCATACTCTCTTCTTACACTTTGTGTGAACATCTCCATTTCAATATTCAGAGCTGGTGAAGTTGCCCACTGGCATAAAACGCCATTGGGTATTGGCTGAAAGTATTTGCATAACCTTTTTCTACTTTGATATAAAACATTTTATCTTTTAAAAAATATTAAATAAAAAATTTTCAAGACAGCATCTGGCTCTGATGCTGAGGTTTTAGTGCAGTGGCACAACCACAGCTCACTGCAACTTCAAACTCCAGTCCTTAAATGATCCTCCCAGCTCAGCCTCCGAAAGCACTGGGATTACAGCCATGAACCACTTCACCTGGCCATTTTTACATTTTTTAATTGACAAGTATTGTATATTTATGGTGTATAACATGATTTTTTTGGTATATGTATATATTTTGGAGTGAGCAAATCAAGAAATTAAACATGTACATTACCTCACATACTTTTCTTTTGTGGTGAGATTACATAAAATCTTCTCTCAGCAATTTAAAAGTATATAATACATTATAATTATCTACCATCACCATGATGTACAGCAGATGTCTTGAATTTATTCCTGCTGTCCAACTGAAAATTTGTGTGTCCCCAGTATTTCCACCCTCCAGCCTCTGGTAACCACTGTTTTACTTCATTTCTATGAGTTCAGCATTTTTAGATTTCACATGTAAATGAGACCATTTATTTTTCTGTGCCTAACTTATTTCACTTAACATAACGTCTGCCAGATTCATCTATGCTGTCAAAAACGATAGAATTTTCTTCTTAAAGGATGAGTAGTAAATGTATATGTAAATGTATATCCATTAAAAGTATACGTACCACATTTTCTTTTTTCTTTTCTTTTTTTCTTTTTCTTTTTTTTTTTTTTTCTTGAGACAGAGTCTCAAGCTGTCGCCCTGGGTAGTGTGCTGTGGCGTCACAGGTCACAGCAACTTTAAACTCTTGGGCTTAAGTTGTTCTCCTGCTTCTGCCTCCCAAGTAGCTGGGACTACAGGAGCCCACCACAACGCCCAGCTATTTTTTGGTTGGAGTTGTCGTTGTTTGGCGGGCCAAGGCTGGATTCAAACCCGCCAGCTCTGATGTATGTGGTTGGCGCCTTAGCTGCTGAGTATAGGCACCAAACAATACCACATTTTCTTTATCCGTTCATCTGTTGATATACACTGATGTTGATTCCTTATCTTGTTGCAGGGAGCATGGCCATGAAGGTATCTTTTGACATACTGATTTCAACTTCTTTTGATATATACCCAGTAATGAGGTTGTTGAATCATATGGTAGTTCCAATTTTAATTTTTTGAGGCATCTCCATGCTGTTGTCCACAATGGCTATCCTAACACTTTCACCATCAGGGTACAAGGGTTCTCTTTTACTACATCCCAACCAGTACTTTTATTTCTTGTCTTTTTGATAGTAGCCATTCTAACAAGTGATAGAGGTGATATCTCTGGTATTGTGGTTTTAATTTGCATTTACCTGATGATGAACATTTTTTCACCTGTTGGCCATTTGTATATTTTCCTGTGGGAAATGTCTATCCAAGTCCTTTGCCCATTTTTTTTTTTTTTTTTTTTTTTTTTTGAGATAAAGTCTCACTTTGTCGCCCTTGGTAGAGTGATGTGGCGTCACAACTCACAGCAACCTCAAACTCTTGGACTTAAGTGATTCTCTTGCCTCCGCCTCCCGAGTAACTGGGACTACAAGTGCCCACCACAGTGCCTGGCTATTTTTTTTAGAGATAAGGTCTCACTATGGTTCAAGCTAGTCTCAAACTCATGAGCTCAGGCAATCCATCCTTCTTGGCCTCCCAGAGTGTTAGGATTACAGGAGTGAGCCACCAAGCCTGGCCTGATATAATCCCATGTATATACTTTTGCTTTTGTTCTGTGTTTTGGGTAAATATTTAAAAATTCATGACTCAGACCAACATCCAGGAGTTTTCCTGCTATGTTTTCTTCTAGTAGTTTTACATGTTAGGACTTATCATTAATTTTTTAAAAAACCTATTTTGAGTTGATCTTTGCATATAGTGTGAAATAGGGCCTAATTTCATTCTTTTCCATGTGGATACCCAGTTTTCCCATTATCATTTATTTTTTTTCTTTTGGAACTTTCCTCATTATGTGTTTTTGGCATCTTTGTTGAAAATCAACTGACTGTAAATTGCATGGATTTATTTCTAGACTCTAAATTTTGTTCCATTGGTCTATGTGTCTATTTTTATGACAGTGCCCTGGTGTTTTATTACCATAGTTTTATAGTAGATTTTTAAATCAAATAGCATGATGCTTCCAGCTTTACTTTTCTTTTTGCTCAAGATCACTTTGGCTATTCAGGGTCTTTTGAGGGTCCATGCAAATTTTAGGATTGTTTTGTATATTCAAAAGGCATTGACATTTTAAAAGGGATTGCATTAAATCTGTAGATAACCTTAGGTACTATGGACATTTTAATAACATTGATCTTCCAATTAGTGAACCCCGGATGTCTTTCCATTTATTTGTTTCTTCTTCAATCTTCATCAATGTTTTATAGTTTTCAGTGTGTGGATCTCTCATTTCCTTGGTTAAATTTATTCCTAAGTATTTTATTTTATTTTTTGGTAGCTGGCATAAATGTGATTGTTTTCTTAATTTCTTTTTTGGATAGTTCTTTTTAGTGGATAGAAATGCCACAGATTTTTGTATGTTCATTTTATATCTAATAACTTTGCTAAATTCATACATTAGTTCTAACAATTTTTTGGTGGAGTCTTTAGGGTTGTTTATGTATAACTTCATGTCATCTGCAGGCAGAGATAATTTAACCTTTTCCTGTCTAATTTGGATGTCTTTTATTTCTTTTTCTTGCCTAACAGGTCTGGCTAAGACTTCCAGTACTATGTTCAATAGAAGTGATGAAAGTGGGCATCCTTGTCTTGCTCCTGATCTTAGAGAAAAAGTTTTCAGCTTTTCATCATTGAGTATGAAGTTAGCTGTGGGTTTGTGATATATGGCCTTTATTATGCTAAGGTACATATCTTTTGCACCTAAGTTGTTGAAAGTTTTTATCATGAAAGCATGTTGAATTTTGTCAGATGCCTTTTCTTTACCTATTGAGATGGTCATATGGCTTTTGTCCTTCATTCTATTAATGTGGTATATCACATTTAGTGACTTACATATATTGAACCATCCTTATGTTCCAAGGATAAATCCTGCTTGATTATGGTGAATGACTCTTTTTTTCCTAAATATCACCTTTACTGGGTCATGAATGAGTCTTTGTATGTGCTGTTGAATTTGGTTTGCTAGTATTTTGTTGAGGATGTTTACATCTATGTTCATCAGGGATATTGGCCTTTAATTTTCTTTCCTTGGTAGTGTCTTTGTCTGGCTTTGGTATCAGGGTAATGACGGCTTCATAAAACAAAATGTGTCAACTTTTTTCAGAAAGAAAATATTTTTTTGATAAAAAGAGTCTTCGCCTTTTTGCCCCAAGTAGTGGCTGCAGGGATGAAATTATGAATTCTGGAGTCGATGTCATGATCATGCTCATAGGTGCTTCTGAAATTTGACATCTTATTTAGTAGTTCACTGTTTGTGTACTGTACACAATTGCTTTTAGTCAGAATGCTAGGATGTGACTTCAAAACCTCAACACAGACCCAGTCGGCTATGGATTTCCAAGAAGGGCTGACTCTGGACACTGTAGTCCCCTGGGCCTCACCAGATGCCAGAGAGAGAATGACAGATGAGCAGCTGTTGGCCTTGCTTCTAGATGCTGGGCAGTAGTCCTCGTATCTTAAAGGGAGAAACTGCTGGCCCCAGAATTTACTTGTCCTGGAGAAGTTTGGTTTTGGGATGCTGAATGTCTTCTTGGACTTTTTTTCTGCACGCTTGTGTTGATCCACACAAGGTGAATTCTGAGGCATGCCTCCAATATAAAGAGATTAAAATATCAATAGCTTCCCATGTACCAGGCAGCACTAAGCACCTATGTGCATTTACTCTTTTAGTTATACCAAGGGCCCCATGAGGTAGGGGCACAAATGCTCTCTCATTTCAGCAAATCTGTGTATTGAGCTTCTCTTTAGCTTTCAATTCCTGCAGCCATAGTTTGAAGTCAATGCATCCTTACTGGAAGGCCACATTGTGCCCTTCAGCTCTGGGACATCACTCCAAGGAGTCTGACTCCATCTGGCGTGTGGTTGGCTGTGCCGAGACAGAAACCTTTGCTGTGGACATAGCAGGGACTGCACTTCAGCCTGGTAGTTGACACATCATGCAGATGACGCATGGATGACAAAGTAAACAAAGTGGACAGTATGACTTCATGGCAATAAGTGACTCAGAGAGAGGGTTAGAAAGGAGGAAGGAGTGTGCTGGCAGGAAGGGTGTGGGGATGAAAGGCATGCAGAGGGGCTGGCCTCAGCTCAGGGTAGGGCCTCTAGCCTTCCTCAGGGTGACACCAGAGCCACCTGGATGGCAGGACAGAGTGAAGGTTATGCCCCATCCTGGATCCCAGCCCAGAAGGAACATGTCTCACCTACCTTTTGTAAGTGGTGCATGGGCGCCTTAAACATGGGACTCCTTGTGTCTCTCTGGGAGTGAAATAAGCAAATTCCCGTACCTTGCTGGAAATGATCTTCTAACTGCCACTGTGTGCTGGTGTCAGCAATAACCAGACAGGATGGAGACTCATGCTGAAGGCCAGATCCCAGAAAGAGTTTGTAGGGAAAGGAACTTCACATATCTTGAATCTTTCTCCATATAGAAAGTGGAGGGAGGAAAGGGAACCCTTTGCAGTATCTAGAAATATCTGAGCTAAATTTATAGGTAAAAATTCCTTTCACAAAATGCTATTTTTCAAAAGGAAACAGGATGTTTACTTTCCATCAAGATATGGATATTTCACAGCACTTTGGACGTTCAAAAACACTTTCTTGCTTTCATTTAGCCCAGGAAATTGAAAAAGAGACAACTGATTGAATCTGCCTTATTCTTTCCTGAAAGATAGCAGACAGCAAGTTTCTGCTTGGCACAAATCCAAGACCTATGTGATTAAATAATATACCACCACGTGGAGCCAGCAGGCAAAGGAATTGGTTCTAACAAGTGCACTTTGGGCTGAGAGGGTTAGCTGAAGTTCTCTGTTCCCCTTCGAGGGTCCCCATCAGTAGCCTTGGGGCTTTCAAATGTGGCCACTGTCTGCCCCAGGCAAGTTCAAAAAGAAAAAAAAAAAAAAAAACCACATTTAAAGAAGTCCAAATCTTATATAAAAACAAGTCTCAGGTCCAGCTGGAAGGGTCCTGCCAGAGAGGGAAAACATCAGTTTAAATATTTGATTTGTATCCAAATCCATTCCATCAAAGAACTGGCACTCAGAACAGTCCCATCTGAGATAGAACGCACACATTTCTAGTGTGCCTGAAAAGCAGCCTCAGCCCCGCCAGGCCAGCCGAGCCAAAAGCCATACCTGGCTCTGAGCTTCAGGCATCAGATTACCCAGTCCCAGGATGCCATGTGCGGTCAAGTCCTGCCGAAACTGGAGCTGCCCCCAGCTGCTGCTTTGCTGGCTGTGGGGCCTCTGTAGCCAAACAGCACCTGAGGCTGTGAGAGGTGGGTTGGGCTCTGGGGTTAGGAGGGCTGAGGTGCAGCCCTCAGTTAAAGCTTCCTTGTGGCTTTCTGGATGTTTCATTGGCAGATTTTCAAGTACTCTGGCCAAAACCCAAGACAGCCAGTGAATAACCAGCTGCAGTTTGCAAAGCCATTCCACTTTACAACTACTGTTTTCATTCAGAATTCTGGAGTCCCAGACCCTCTCCTCCCTGCAACAGTGGGTTTATTTTTCAAAGTCTTCAGACTTGCAAGGAACTGGAAGGATACACCAGAGAGTGAGATGGAGCAGCCTCTTCAAGGTGGCCCCAGATCACAGCACTGCCCCACGCTCTCCTGTCTACCTGGAAAGCAAGACACCATCTGTGAGAAAGCATAGCCTGACAACTACAAATTTATAACACAGACACATCTCCCGCCTTTCCATGCCTGGCATATTAGAGGAGCTCCATTTAATGTCAGTTGACTTTATTTGTTTATTTTTATTTATTTTTTATTTTTTTAAGACAGTCTCACTTTGTCACCCTCAGTAGAGTTCTGGGGCATCCTAGCTCACAGCAACCTCCTACTCTTGGGCTCAGGAGATTCTCTTGTCTCAGTCTAAGTAGCTGGGACTACAGGAACTTACCACAACACCTGGCCGTATTTTTTTAAGAGAAGAGTTCTTGCTCTTGCTCAGGCTGGTCTCACACTTCTGAGCTCCACTGATCCATCCACCTTGGCCTCCCACAATGCTGGAATTACGAGCTATGGTGCCCAGCCTCCTCCTACACTTTTAAAACAACACTTGCTGATCAAGAACATTGGAGACCCTTTTGTCTGCAATACCCAAATATGCATGTCAAGGAGAAAAACAAACTGTAGAAATCTTTAAAACAAGCTCATGCTTGTAATCCCAGCACCACTCTGGGAGGTTAAGGCAGGTGGATCACCTGATCTCAGGAGTTTGAGAGTAGCCTGAGGTACAGCCAGACCCCCATCTCTAAAAATGAGAGGTCAAAGACCGAAAATAAAAATTATTCCGAGACGCGAGATGAAAGGAAAACAGAATCCAGGTTCTCTTTGGGCAATAGCATCCTTTATTCTACCCCATGAGAGCGAGCTGAATTTGAGAAAGAAGTCAGGACATGGTAATGGTGGGTGGGGGTTTTAAAGGTCAGAAGGGGGGGTGGCCCATTCACTTTTCCTTAGGTGGGACATTTGTGGGAAAGGGTAGAGGGCTGGCATATCCACCTTCCAGGATGGGACATGGATGGAAGGGTAGGGGTTGATCCATTTGGGTGGGTCTGCTCTATTTGGGCAGGGTTCCTATATTTGACTCTATCAAAAAATAGCTGGGCATTGCAGCAGACTCCTGTAGTTCCAGCTATCAGGGAGGCTGAGATAAGAGAATCGTTTGGGGCAAAGAGTTTGAGGTTGCTGTGAGCTGTGATGCCATAGCGCTCTACTGAGGGTGACAAAGTGAGACTCTGTCTTAAAAAAAAAAAAAAAAAGAAATATTTATTTAAATTGTGGTGAAATGTACACACATAACATTTACTATTTCAACTATTTCTAAGGGATGGAGCCATTCAATGGCATTAAGTTTATGCACATTGTTGTGCAGCCATCAGCACCATCCATCTCCAGAACTTCATCTTCCCAAACTAAGACTCTGTCCCCACTAAACATAACTCCCCCTCTTCATCCTACCCCTCACTCTATTATCTATGAACTTGACTGACTACTCTAGGGACCTCCTGGAAGTGGAACGAAATTTAAAAAAAATTTTTTTTTAAATTCAAGGAGAGAATAATTAACTAATTCCATAGATTTAACATTTCTGTTCCATTAAGTCATAGTGACAAAACCTCTGGTGTTCCCCCCAGGGTAATCAGCTTTACTTTGGTCTCTGGGGCAGGTCACCACCCCTGAAGGGTAGGAGTCAAGGTATGTCAGAGTTTGAGACAGTCTTGGAGCAGGTTCCCTGCCTCAGCATGCTGGGTAGGAGCCAGCCAAGACCCTGCAGGTGGATACACATGCTCAGCCAGTGACAGCAACTCTGTGACTCTGACTTTTACCTTGTCCTTCCTTCATGTCCCTTTCAGCCTGGCCCTGCGCAGGCCTCTCCTGAGCCAGGAGGCAATTCTTCATCTACTCTGCATCAGCTCTCAGGCTGCCCCTTGTCTCCCTTGGTCTTGTTGAGCACATCAATGAATTCCTAATGGCCACATCCATGAGGTCTGTTATGGATTGAATTGTGTCCCTCTCACAAATATGCTCAAGTCCTAACCTCCAGCACCTCAGAATGTGACTGTCTTCAGAGAGAAGGTATTTATAGAGGTGATTAAGACAAGGCCATTAAGGCAGGCCCTAATCCAATATGATTAGTGTCTTCATGAAAAGAGGAAATTTGGACACAGACTGAGAAGTGACCATGCGAAGATACAGCGAGAACTGGCTATCTGCAAGCCAACAGAGTGGCCTTGGGAGAAGCCAACCCTGCAAAGACTTCAATCTTGGATTTCCAGCCTCCACAACTGTGAGACAATAAACTTGTGATGTTTAACTCACACAACCTGTGGGATGTTTTCATGGCAGCCCACTAACACAGACTGACCCAAGGCCATTTGTGGTCCTGTCCTCTTTATTTTTGAGACAGAGTCCCACTGTGTCGCCCTCGGTAGAGGGCCGTTGCGCCACAGCTCACAGCAACCTCAAACTCTTGGGCCCAAGCTATTCTCTTGCCTCAGCCTTCCAAGTAGCTGGGACCACAGGTGCCTGCCATAATGCCTGGCTATTTTTTTGTTGCAGTTGTCATTGCTGCTTAGCTGGCCTGGACCAGGTTCGAACTGGCCACCCTCAGTGTATGTGGCTGGCGCCGTGACCACTGTGCTACGAATGCCAAGCCAAGGTCCTGTCCTCTTGTCCTCTATTGGGCACCACACTCTCCCAGGTTCTCTCAGAGTCGCACTATTGTCCCTGGAGCCCCAGCATGACTCTTTCCTTCTTGCATAATGATCTCTGAACCACCCTGAATGGTATGTTACTGTTAAAATGATTCCCCAAAGTATACTTTTAGTATTTTTTTTTTTAGTTTTTTTGATTATTTAAGAAGTAAATCACACAAGTATGCAAACACACAATTTATCTATATTTATATAGAGAAATTCTTAACTTTTCCGTTACGTTTTTCAGACATAGTGCTTTCAGCTTTATAATTTACAAATTGCTAGCTCAAGTTATTTGCAAAGTTGAAACATACAAAAGAATAGAAATTGGGAGATTTTTTCTTTAATGACTGAAAAAAATTATTCTAAGGCCTTAAGTGGATCCTCATTTTATTTACTAAAGTAATGGACTACAAACTGCTATGAGGTTTATTTACATTGTTAAGTTAGGAGTAACTCCAGAACCGTAGAGGGAAACTATATTAGACCTTCCTATTCTCCAAGTATTTTCAACTATCCATCAAGGACACTTTCACAGATATTTTCCTTTGGTTTAAAAAGCCAAAATGTTTACTTTCTGTATCTTCAAGTGAAAGCTCTAAAATGGAAATTTATTTTTACTATGATTTTATGTTTGCAATGATTAAAATATTAAAACTATGAGCAACACCTGTGGCTCAAAGGAGGAGGGTGCCAGCCCCATATGCCAGAGGTGGCAGGTTCAAACCCAGCCCCCGCCAAAAACTGCAAGGAATAATAATAATAAAATAAATAAAACTATGTAGTGCCTACTTAATAATCACCATTGGTACATCACACCTTGTATGATTGGTACACATTGGTTTGTGTATAATATTTCATTTTAGAGAAACAATGGGCATTTTCCCCCACTTTACAGATGCAAAAACTGAGTCTCAAAGAGATTGCTTAAGGAGCTGAAGGTCACACAAGTGATTACTGCCAGAATTTCAGTTGAGAGCAGCTACACTCTAAAGCTCAAGGTCAAGCTCATAACAACTGAAATACTTTAATTCTTGTGCTCCATATTATTGGAGACATACCAATGGAATGGGTTCAGATTTTGATATCTGAATCCTTCCCCACTTTGGCATTCACCTCTAGAAAATTATTCCTCAAAGTATACTTTTAGGATTTTTTTCAGTTTTCTCTAGATTTTAAAAAAAACAATAGCACACAAGTGTGCAAATACACAATTTATTTACACTCATACATAGGAACTGCTAAACTTTTCAATCATGTTTTTCAGAAATAGTTCTTTCAGCTTCAAAATTTGTACATTGCTAGCTCAAATTATCTGCAAAGTTCAAAGTATGCAGAAGAAAACAAACTGGGGGATTCTTAGAAAAAATGACCGCAAAAATTGTTTTCAGACCTAAAGTTGATTCTTGTTTTATTTACTAATGTGATGGTGACCAAGTATAATGATATTTGTTTATGTTGTTTAGTTTGAAAGTAGTTCCTGAGTTAAAGAGGGAAACTATTACACTCCCTGTACTCCAGATATTTTTAGGTATCCACCAATGACATTTCCAGACAATTTCTCTTTGGTGTAGGAAATCAAAATGTTTACTTTCTTCATGCTCAGGTCAAGTTTCCAAAAGACAAATCTAATTTATTTTTACTATTATTTTAAATTTACAATGATTTTATGTTTACCATGATTGAAATATTAAAAATATAGAGTGGGCTCAGTGCCCATATCTCAGTGGTTAGGACACTGGCCACATACACCGGGCTGGTGGGTTTAAACCCAGCCTAAAAACAATAACAACTACAACAAAAAAAATAGCCCAGCATTGTGGTGGACGCCTGTAGTCCCAGCTACTTGGGAGGCTGAGGCAAGAGAATCTCTTAAGCCCAAGAGTTTGAGGTTGCTGTGAGCTGTGACACAATAGCACTCTACCAAGGGCAACATAGTGCAGCTTTGTCTCAAAAAAAAAAAAAAATATATATATATATATATATATATACACACACACACATATAGAGTGCATACTTAATAATCACTACTGGTACATCAGAGATTATATAAATCGGCTCATGAGTAATTTTTTATTTTAGACAAACAGTAGGAATTTTTCCCTTACTTTACAGATGAAAAAACTGAGACTCAAAGAGATTCCTCTACATGCTGGAAGCAACACAAGTGATAGCTGCCAGAATTTAAAATGAGCGCTGTTCCACTCTAAAGCTCAAGGTCAGGAAACAACTATAATTCTTGTCTCTGAACAGCCCCCATCAGTATGCACCTGTTGAATATGACTTCTCAAAGTATACTGTCACGACTATTTCATGTTTTTCTGGATTATTTCAAAAATAAGTGCACCCGCATGTGCAAATGCGCAATACATATACACTCTGATACTTTTCAATCATGTCTCTCAGAAATAATGCTTTTAGCTTTAGAATTTACACATTGCTAGGTCAAGTTATTTACAAAGTTGAAAGTAGACAACAAAGAAGAAAACTGTGAGATTTCTAGAAAAAATGATGACAAATATTGTTCTCACACCAAAGTTGATTCTCCTTTTATTTACTAGCGGGATGTCAATCAAGTGCAATGATGCTCATTTATGTTGTTTAGTATGAAAGTAGTTTCTGAGCCAACGAAGGAGTCTGTATACAGTTCCCTAGACTCTCAATCTTTTCAACGATCAACCAATAACATTTCTGGACACATTTCCCATTGGCTTATGAAATCAAAATGTTTAATTTCTTTATCCTCAAGTCAAGTACCAAAAAGAGGAATTTATTTTATTTGTACCCTAATTTCATGTTTACATTGGCATTATGTTTACCATGATTAAAATATTAAAAAGATGGAATGCATGCTTAATAATCACTGTTGATTGGTACATCAGACATTATATAAGTTGGCTCAAGTGAAATATTTCACTTTGGAGAAACAATGGGCATGTCCCCCCAACTTTACAGATGAACAAACTGAGACTGAAAGAGATCCCTTAATGTGCTGAAAGTGACACAGCTGACTACAGCCTGAATTTCCACCATGGGCAGTGTCTCTTAAAATTTCAAGCTCAAGCTCATAAGCACTGAAATAGTATTATACTTGCTCCCTGTACTATCGGTTGCATACCATTGGGGGAGCAGAGATCATTCTTGGTATGCTCCTGTTAAAATGATTCTCTAAAGTCTAATTTCACTATCTTTTCTGGATTATTTAAAAAATAATTGCACACAACTATGCAAATATACAATTTATCTATACTCAAATATAGAAACTCCTAAACATTTCAGTTAGTTTTTTCAGAAATAGTTCCTTTAGCTTTAAAATTTATAGATAACTAGTTCAGGTTATTTTCAAATTTGAAAGTAGACAGAAGAAAACAAATTGGGAGGTTTTTTTTTTTTTTTTAATGAACACAAAAATTCTTCTAAAGGCTAAAGTTTATTCTCATTTTATTTACTAAACTAAAGAAGTTTGAACAAACTTCCGTAAAGTTTATTTACGCTGTTTATCTTGGAAGTAGTTCTTGAGCCATAGAGGGAAACTACTCTGATGTGACAACTCCTCTCTGACCACAGCAATCTTTGGACATCTGTCTCACTGTCCTGGCACCACTGACACATTCACAACTCTCCACTCTCTGCAACTCAGGCAGACACATCTTACTGCTTGCTAGACATTAGCTCCGAACTATGCTGCAGGTACCTCCAGCTTAAGGTTCCAGGTACCTTAGCTGGGTCAAAATAGACGTCCTGGCTCTCGTCCACCACACCCGATTTCCTTCTGCACGCCCATTTTCAGTTCTTTCAGTTCTCTTTCTGCAAACACAAACCTGGGAGTCATCATTGACTCCATTTTTTCTTCAATTCTAACCAAATACCAAGTTCTTCTGATTTTACTTTGAAGGCATTCAAAAAAATTCCTTCAGTGGTTCTCTGACACTGAAATTCTAGTTCATCAATGAGCTAGAACACAAGGTGGTACACAAGGCCTTTGGAGACTTCCTCTCTGCCATTCTGTGCCCCACACTCTGGTCCCATCTTGAGGACCATACTGTCCTGCAGCATTAGGACTTTGTCAAGTTGTGCCTGAGGCTGGAAAGTGTCCTCCTTCTCAGCCATATTTTTCAAACTGTTGATACTTAAGAGCCAGCTTAGGTTTTCTCTGCTCTAAGAAAGCACCCCTGAATTCCCAGGCTGGGCTGGGTGTCCTCAGTGATGCTTCCAGCACATTGTGGATGCCCTCATCATCACTACCTTCAGATAACAAAATTGTGTCCTGAGCAGTGATTGTGCTAGTCACATTTCTAACTACTTTGTATTTTTGATCTAATTTTATCCTTGCAATTGTGAGGGAGGTACTATTTTATCCCAGTTCATAGATGAAGAAACAGAGGCACAGAGGGTGGGAGATACTGTTTTATCCCAGTTCATAGATGAGGAAGCAGAAGCACAGAGAGGTTAAGCAACATGTCTGGCACCATAGTCTATTTGTTGCATTATTCACAGCATTTGGATCATGACCTTCTATTGTAATTTCCTGCTCATGTAACTTATATAGCTGCTACAGTCTGAATAGTTGTGTCTCCTCTCTAAATTCACATGTTAAAACCTAATGATCAAAACGATGATATTAGGAATTGGGACCTTTGGGAGGTGATTAGATCATGAGGGTGGAGCCCTCACGAATGGAATTAGTGCCACTTCCAGAGAGCTCCTTTAATGTTCCCAACATTTGAGGACACATTAAGAAGGCACCATCTGTAAACCAGAATGTGGACCCTCACTGGATGTTGACTCTGCCAGTGCCTTGATCTTGGACTGCCATCTACCAGAACTGTAAGAAATTAACTTCTGTTTTTTATAAGCCACCCTGGCTATGGTATTTTGCCATAGCAGCCCAAATAGACTAAGACATTGCCCTTGAGAATAAAAGCTCTATATAATTTACTTTTGGATCCCCAAGGCTTGGCATAAGGAGTATGATAAGAAAGGTTCTATTCTATTTTGTTCAGTTCCACAGTGACCTGGAGAAAGCAAGAAAATTCAACCTCGTGGTGTCAGCTCTTGCCACAAGTCCTGCAGTATGCTCAGTCAGAATGGGTTCGTATGGGATCAGTTCTCACTGTAAGAAAGAAAACCTCCTACACATAAAAAATATCTTTACTATTTGCTCAATCTGCAAATTTTTTTAGTGGAAAGAAGATCTCCATTACATAAGTAAAAGTAAAAGTTCAAAAGAAAATATAGCTACCTAGTATGACTTGGAAAAAAAAGAGAGAGGGAGAGGGAAAATATAGCCAGTTCCCACCTTCTCTCCTTGGCATTTTGAAATTTATCCATTAATCAACTTATTGATTTGGAGACTTTCCCTTTATCAATTGATTCCAGAATCTAAAGTGCTCATTGTTCTTTTTATAATTGTAAGAATGTAAGCAGTGTTGAGGGGCCCACATGGGAATGTTGATACTACAGGGAAGCCAGTCTGCTAAAAGCATTACTGCTTTTTATACTACTATTTTATTGTTTTATATAGAGCAAAATGAGTGAAAGAAAATGATAATTAGAAGTTTGTTTTATTTTATTTTTATTTTTTTGAGACACAGTCTCAAATATGTTGCCTTTGGTAGAGTGCTATGGCGTCATAGCTCACAGCAACCTCAAACTCTTGGGCTTAAGCAATTCTCCTGCCTCAGGCTCCCAAGTAGCTGGACTACAGGGGCCCACCACAACACCTGACTATTTTTTTGTTGCAGTTGTCATTGTTGTTCAGCTGGCCCGGGCTGGGATTGAACCCTCCACCCTCAGTGTATGTGGCTGGCACCGTAACCACTGTGCTACAGGTGCTGAGCCTAGGAATTTGTTTTAAAATATAATGCTTCTTAATCAGTAGGCATTTTTATCTGGAGCATGGATTGTGAGGTGGCAATACTCCCACAGCCCGGGAGTTGCATTCAAGGAATGACCCCCAAACTGCTTCTCCTCCCTTCCTAAACTGTTGTACTTTCTCCTTACTCCCTGTGCCAGAAGTCATGTAGCCTCTGTATATCTTTTGCCTAAAAGCAGATACCCTTCTCTCCCTAAAGTTAATCTTTCCCCTATGTACTATTACTTCCCCTTAACCTTGTAAGATGAAAATATTCCCACTCACTGTCCCTGCTGATTTGCAACATTGTTAGTATAGCAACCTAGTTTAGGTATGGCAGGGTTAGTTGCTGGCTGCAGTCATCAGCTGTGTCAGACCCTCCTGCCCCATCCTTATCTCTTGTGTGACCTTTGTCTCTTGTGTGTCTTATTTTCTCATTCCCCACCATTCCCACTCTGGTTTGTTTACTCTTCATGCTGGGTTGTGAAACGTTTTAAAAATAAATTATTTTAAATTTAAAAAATTTTTCTTGTTGTTAGCTGGGACTACATGTGGGCACCACTACCCCTGCCTAGTATTTCTATTTTTTTTTTTTTTTTTTTTTTTGTTTAGACCGGGTCTCTCTGTGTTGCTCAAGCTAAGCTGGTCTCAGACTCCTGACCTCAATCAGTCCTCCCACCTCTGCCTCCCAAAGTGCTAGGATTACAGGCACGAGCCACAAGGCCCAACTTATTATTTTTTAATTGAACATGTGTTATAACATACAAAAACACTACCAACCCCCAGTGGCACCTGTGGCTCAGTGAGTAGGGTACCAGGCCCATATACCGAGGGTGACGGTATATGGGCCTGGCACCTGGCCCCGGCTGAACTGCAACAAAAAATTGCTTGGTGTTGTGGCAGTCACCTATGGTCCCAGCTACTCGGGAGGCTGAGGCAACAGAATTGCCTAAGCCCAGGAGTTGGAAGTTGCTGTGAGCTGTGATGCCAGAGCCCTCTATCAAGGGTGACAAAGTGAAACTCTGTCTCTAAAAAAAAAAAAAGAAAAAAAAGAAAAACTACAACTCCAAGTGTACATCTTGATGAATTGTTACAAAGTGAACACATCTAGGACACCAGACCCAGATCAAGAAATCGAATATAGGTCAGGTGCAGTGATTCATGCAGGTAGTCCAAGTAGTTTGGGAGGCCTAACTTAGAGCATCACTTGAGACCAGGAGTTGAAGGATGCAGTGAAGTGCAATTGCACCCCTGAACTCCAGCCTGGGTAATAGAGACTCCACCCTTTAACAAAAGAGAGAAAGAGAGAGAAAGAGAGAGAACATTATTGGATCCACTCTCTCCACGAGCACCCCCACCCCCAGCCCCAAGCACTGAGGTTCTCACTGACTTCTAATACCATGATTAATCTGGCCTGGTTTTGAATTTCATCTAAATGGAATCATGCAGTATGAATTCCTTTGTATCTGGCTTCTTTTGTTCAACATTATGCTGATGAGATTCATCAAATGGGTTTAGTGGTCGTTAATCCACTTTCATTACTGTGGAATTCCATTTATATTACAGTGCATTTATCCATTCTGTTGATGGACATTTGGGGCTATTATGAATAGTGCTGCTATAAACATTCTCATACACATCATCAGTGAACATATGTGCACATTTCTTTGGGGTCTCTGCCTAGGAGAGGGATTTCTGAGTGATAAGGTGCTGGCTTCAGTAGATGCTACTAAAGACTTTCCACAAGTGGCTGTGCTATTTTATATCCTCACCAATGGAGTGTGAGCATTTCAATTATTCCACATTCCTCCCAACACTTGCTATTAACAGCCCTTGTAATTTTAACCATTCTGGTAGGTGCACGTTGGTTTCTTCCTGTGGTTTTAGTTTATGTGATGGCTTACAAAGCCAAGCACTTTTTATTTGCTTTGTGGCCATTTGAAGCATCCTCCCTCCTTCCCTCCCTCCTTCCTTTTCCTTCCTTCCTTCCTTCCGGAAGTAGCTGTTCATGTCTTTTAAAAATTACTTAATTAACTGCTTTATAACATATATGTAACATAAAATTTACCATTTTTAACACTTCATGCGTGCAGTTTAATGGCATTAGGCGCATCCACACTGAGGTGCCACCATCCACTTGCAGCCCCAGCTGTGTTATTTCTTTGGCATCTTTTTTCTATTGAGCTCTCAGCACTTTTCTTATTAATTTGTAGGAGTTCTTTACATATTCTGGATATAGGTCCTTTACCTGTGATATAGGCTGCAAATGTATTTTCCCATCTTTGAATTTTTATTGTCTTATTGATAAAAATAAATTCTTAATTTTACTATCATCCAGTGTATCGATCTTTTCCTTTTGGATTAGTGTCTTTTTGTGTCCTGGTGAAATGCTCACCTACCTCCTCTGGGGCTGTTAAAATCTATATCTGCCTACAAGCCTTAGTGTTCTGGTGCCTATTTTGTGCTAGAGAATGAACCAGGCACTTTCACTTATGTTCTCTCCTGTTTTGTGGGAAAGCTATCTTCATCAGTATCTGCCCAAGCTCGGACATGATATGTATGCTGGACAATGTTCATGGCTTCATGACATCTGGATGCCCTTCCCACGTTGGAGAGGATGGGCCTGATGCCTCTGCCCTACCTTCATCCCACAGCTGTGGGGCTCCAAGGATGCAGAGGGTGTGGTGTGCTCGGGCAAGCAGAGGGAAGATATAAAAGAGTCTGTTTACATTGATGTGGGGGCTCCAGTGGCTGCAGAGGTGGGAGAGGAGCAGGTAGAGGAGAGATCCAGTGTGAGGGCAAGCAGAAAGCCCCAGGATGAAGCCTCCAGAAAGGAGAGAGGGATGGACTTTGCTTATCAGCTCAGTATCCCAGGGACGAAAGGTGAGGTTGCAGCACTGGCTCTAAACATCGTCTTTCTGGCATTTGTTATTTTGGTGTCAGGACTGGACGAGAGTCCCAGACTGTATGAGGCCTACCCAGGAATGGTAATGGGGGTGCCTCAAAGCCTGTAGAAGGCATCAGGGGCTCCAGTGTATGAGCCAAGTGGGGCTATGGTTAGGGCCGGCTCCCTAGGAGGGGCTGGTACCAGCCTTTCCCTCTCTGTCTCTGAGAATTTTAAACATTGCATTGAAAGGTCCACCCTACAACAGGAAAGTATTTGCCTGCTGGGCTCAGAACTGGTATTATAAGTAGTTTGAAAATCTACTTATTGTGACAGAAAGCAGATCAGTGGTTGCCTGGGCTGGCAGGGGAGGAGGGGCAGAGGGGAGGGATTGCACAAAGCAAGAAGAAAACCTGTGAGGGCCAGACATGGTCACTATCTTGATTATGCTATGGTTTCTTGGGTGTATCCACACACCAAAACTAGTAACTTGAACTTGAAACATGTGCGATGTTCATGTATGTCAGTTACCCTTTAATGAAGTTGTGAACATCCCCCAACACCCATACACTCTGGCACACAGTTTGCAACGAAGTTGTTCAAATCACACTTTAATCGCCCAATACAAGCGTCTCTCTCCAAACCTGCCCTCTTGCAGGAGTGTGGTTCTTCAAAGTGTCCTCGTCACAAGGGAGAGGTCAACACCAACACTCAGCTGGCCTGCCCTGGGGCTGATACCACTTCAAGTTATGGGATCAATATTCAGGGATCTATGAAGGCCCAAGCGGGGAGAGAACCAGCCAGAGGCACAGAGATGGGCAGGTCCCCAAGCCCCATAACTATTACAACACAGATGATCATTGGAGCCTTGACCTGACCTACACAATCAGCAAGGTTCACCCCAGGAATCCTCTTCTCACAGGGAACGGGATCCCTTCCTCTTCAGTCAGGGGGAATTGGAAATTGAGAACGGAGGGGCTGCAGGGGATTGGTTGTTGAAACACTAAGGGAGTGATAGCATCTGGACATCCCCCAGGACAGAGCTGAGGACTTTTGTTCTTTTTTTTCTTTTCTTTTTGAGACAGAGTATCACTATGTCGCCCTTGAGAGTGCCGTAGTGTCATAGCTCACAGCAATCTCAAACTCTTGGGCTCAAGTGATTCTCTTGTTTCAGCCTCCCTTGTAGCTGGGACTACAGGCTCCTGCCACAATGCTGGGCTATTTTTTGTTTGTTTGTTTGTTTGTTTGTTTAGCAGGCTCTGGCGGGTTTAGCAGGCTTGGCACTGTGCTACGGGCACCAAGCCGAGGACTGTTGTTCTAAAGATAATCACACACCTTTAGAGAAGAGGAATTGCAGGTCATTTTCTTCTTTCAAAACAGAATGTTTATGTAATATTTTCTCACTGCAGAAGATTTTGAAGCTCTGGAGAATATCTCTAGTAAAAGAAAAACCCCAAAACGTAACACCAGTGCTGACTGTCACAACAGAATGCAACTAGCAAACACTTACAATAAGGTGTAAAAATCAACAGATTATCTTTCCTTTTACCAAAAATGAAGGTAGCTGAAGTGTTGACCTGGTATCGCAGGATGCCTGCAGCCTCTTTCAGGAGGCTGAGGTGGCCCTGGTCTATTTAATCTGCCTCTTGTGGTCCCTCTGCTGATCAACAGTTGTTGGCAGAGGACCAAGGTCTTTAGTGGGGATAACTACAAGTTCCCCTGCCAGGATAATGCCTTATTAGCATAGTGTTCTAACCTCCTAAGCACCAGCTCCAGAAGAAAAAGAGAAAGAAACAGTAAAGCTGAGCCCCAAAGCAGAATGCTGAAAAGGGTCCCACTCCTTCCCTCAGAAACGCCCAGCAGTGGACTCTAAGTGACTGAGGGCCTGGGGAAGGGATTGCTTACTTCACTGTAAAGTCTAACAAATTCACATGGCACATGAGTGGCTGCATCTTCAACAGGGGAATATCCACCCTAAGGAAGGACCCAGCGAAGTCAGAATTTTTTTTTTTTTCCAGAGACAGGGTCTTGCTCTGTTGCCCAGGCTGGAGTGCAGTGGCATCATCATAGCTCTCTACAGCCTGATATTCTTGGCCTCAAGTAATCCTCCTACCTCACCTCCCAAGTACCTGGGACTATAGGTGTACACCACTATGCCCAACTATTTTTTCTATTTTTTGTATAAATGGGTTCTTGCTATGTTGCCCAGAGTGGTCATAAATGATCCCTCCCACAATGCTGGGATTATAGGCATGAGCCACTGCAACCAGCCAAACCTCACATCTGTAATCCTAGCACTCTGGGAGGCTGAGGGGGGTGGATTGCCTGAGTTCACAGGTTCGAGACCAGCCTGAGCCAGAACAAGATTCTGTTTCTAAAAGTAACCGGGAATTGTGTCAGGCACGTGTAGTCCCAGCTACGTGGGAGGCTGAGGCAAGAAAATTGCTTAAGCCCAAGAGTTTGCAGTTGCTGTGAGCTGTGATACCACAGCACTCTACTGAGGGTGACAAAGTAAGACTCTGTCTCAATAAATAAATAAATAGGAAGAAATAAAGAAGAACAAGACTGATGCTCATAACCCTGAGGGAATGGTTGCCAAATATTCAAGCCAAGTCCCCTTTGGGAAGCTGGGTTATGCCACAGACAGGGGCAGGAAACTGTAAGTGTATTTTATAAAATTTAGTCATGTAAGCAAGCTTCTAAAAAATAAAATTCTTCACCAATTTATTTGAAAAGTTTTCCATAATCATACCCTCTTGTGATAGTGACAATCAAACCAAAAGTTTGGCATCTTCTCCATGTATACATAACTGTCCTTCACCACCAAAATCACCCAAACCACCCACCAAATGGCTCCTGCTTGGGACAATGAAAGTCAGGCCCTGAGCTTGAATAATGAAGGATGGCATATGTCCCAAATACTTTTATTCTGAAGTCTGAGACAGGGAGAGACAAGAGTTAATATGAAAAGGCATTTATCTAAAAATGTATCTAACATTATTTCACTTTGGAGCTTGACAGTGAAAGTCTGGCTAGTAAGTCCACCCACAATAACATATTAATACATATAAGATGTCTACACAATGGCCTCTAAAATCCACGAGGCAAGAAATGGGCCACTTTGCACCGCTTGCTCTGGCAATGGAGGTCCCTTCACTGTCTATGGCAAATGTATCTTGCTTTGCAGACTTTCTTACTCTGTAAACCTATCTTTCTCTTCCTCAATAAACTTTGTTTCACACTTGCCATAAGATAATAAACATAAAAACAAACAAACAAACAAACAAACAAAAAACCCAAGAAGCAATAAACGTCACATTTCCTTATGGTCAGAGAAATGAGAAAGCCCAAAAGGTCATGGAACATCAGGACCCTGCGGTCTACAGAGCCCATGGGATGATAAGAACAGAAGACTATTTTTCTTATTATTTTTTTCCAGAATGCAATTCTTGTGTGTGGTTTGGTTGCTGTGAAATCCCTGTTCCAACTCTTACTGAGGGCAACCTTAGGAAAATTATATAACCTCTCTCTTAGTCTTCTCATCTGGAAAATGGAGCTAATTGTTATTCCCAAGAGAGTAAGAAATGTTCATCATCATTGCTATCATATTCTTTTAAATTCTTGCACAGAATTCCATTGTGGGGGCAAAAGTCATTTGTGTATCCAATCCCACATGAAGGGGATTTTTTTTTTTTTTTTTTTTTTTGAGTCTCATTATGTAGCTCTTGGTAGAGTGCCATAGCATCACAGCTCTCAGCAACTTCAAACTCTTGGGCTTAAGAGTTTCTCTTGCCTCAGCCTCCCACATAGCTGGGACTACAGGCACTCACCACAATGCCTGGGTATTTTTTTGTTGCAGTTATTTGGCTGGCCCGGGCTGGGTTTGAACCCACTACCCTCGGTGTACGTGGTTGGCGCCATAACCACTATGCTACGTACGCCGAGCTGATGAAGGGGAATTTAAATATGGAGAATAGGCTATTTATGCAACTTGTAACAGGATGTTGAAATGAAAATTTTGTCTTCAGACCCAATTAATTGTATATCAATGTCTATGACTATATTTATACACTTATCTCTATCTTTAACTGTATATTTTATCAAATACCAAAGTGAGTTGTGAGACTGCCCATGCTGGGTGTATTAGTTGTCTTCTTTTGCGTAGTGAATTATCCCCAAACTTAGCGGCTTTTCTGGAACAAAAATCCTGGTGTGGCTAGGGGTCTCTCCCAAGGCTGCAGGTAAGGAGCTGACTAGGCTGCAGTCATCTCACAACCTGACTGGGGAAGGATTATCTTCCAAGCTCACGCCCGTGAGCACCAACTGGCTAGAGCTGTGTGGGTTGTTGGACTATGGGCCTCAGTTCCTTGCTAGCTGCTGATGGGATGTCACCTTCGGTCCCTTGGCTCATGGGCCTCTTCTTAGAGTACTTTACAGTGAGACAGATAGCTTTCCCCCATAGTGAGCAGGCCAGAGGAGGTGGAGAGAGAAGCGTGGGCAAGTCAGAAGTCACAGTCCTTGACAGCCTAATTTCAGAAGTAACACCATAATGTTTTTGCTGTGTTCTATTTGTTAAAACAAGTCAGGAGGTTTAGCCCCCACTAAACGGAAGGGAACACATAAAGATGTGAAGACTAGGAGGTTGGGGTCATTAGAAGCTGCTAACCACAATTTTTTTTTTTTTTTTTTTTTTTGAGACAGTCTCATTTTGTCACCCTGGGTAAAGGGCAGTGGCATCCTAGCACATAGCATCCTCAAACTCTTGGGCTCAAGAGATCCTCTTCAGCCTCCTGAGTAGCTGGGACTACAGATGTCTGCCACAACACCCAGCCAGTATTTCTATTTTTAGTAGAGACGGGGTCTTGTTCTTGGTCAAGCTGGTCTTAAACTCCTGAGCTCAGGCGATGCACCTATTCCAGCTTCTAGAATGCTGGGATTACAGGTGTGAGCCACTGTGGCCGGCCATGGTTTTTAGTTTTGTTTTTTTTTTGAGGATAAGTTACCAGGTACGCACAATGTGAAAACTGTTGTATCTTTCAGCAGAACTCAGTCTTTGTCATTGTGAAATAAGTTTTTCCTAGCATGATTTTTGCTTTAATGGGTATTTTGATATTAGTATAGTATTAGCCTGTACAGTTTTTATTTGGTTATTATTGGTACAGTATATATTTTCCAACTTTTTCAACTTTTCAGTTTCAGAGGTGTTTTTTTGTGAACAACTTATATGTATACACAGAGGATGCCCCCAAAATGTATATACATTTTAAGAAAGGAGAAAAATGTATTAAATTTATAATTCTCAAGTGACATTTGACTTCTGCAGTTATAAAAGGTGCTCAATGTGACTTGTATTCATCTTTTGTATTGGTATATACATATTATTACAATTTTAATGCAGTTTTCTCCTTTCTTAAAATGTGTATACATGTTTTGGGCATCCTCTGTACCCATCTAGGTCCACATATTTGGAAGGCAGTCTGAAAATCCTTGTCCTTTCATACAAAAACTTAGTCCATTTTCATTAATGTATTTATTAATATTTTGAGCTACAATATACCTTATCACCTACAAGTTTATTATTTGTTCTGCTAGTCTATGTTTCTCTTATCATACCCTTCTGGCACATTTTGGATCAGTTAAATATTTTTCCATTGTCTCCTTACATAGTGTTTTTAAACCTTTTTATCTCATGGCACACTTGAACTATAAAAATTCCACAGCACACTAAATTACGTTGATCAAAAAATAAAGTAAAAAAAGAATATACTTACTGTGCTTTGAACTTCATTTGTAAACATCTTTTTATTATTTATTTTTTTTATTTTAAAATGCACAAATTTTATTCATAAATTTGCAAATTAAGTAGAAAATAAACCTTGCTAATAGAAAATGTTTTAACTTCAGTTTCTCTCTTCTGTTCAGAGCATTACTACTAGATGGAAATCCGTTCCGTGTCCCTCGAGCAGCCACACTTATGAAAGGGACAGCTGCTATACTGGAATATCTGAGAGACTGGATTCCTAGTTAAGTTGGAGTCATTTCTTAATGCTGGACATGTTGATTCTTTTTTATTTTATTATTATTTTTTATTGTTAAATCATAGCTGTGTACATCAGGGCAATCGCCTGTACCCATTCTAAGATGCACCATAGATGTGGCCCCACCAATTACCCTCCCTCCACCACAACCTCCCCCCTCCCTTCCTCTTCCTTGGCCCTTTCCCCATAGTCTTGTGGTATAGTTGGGTTATAGCCTTCATGTGAAAGCTATAATTTAGCTTCATAGTAGGGCTGAGAACATTGGATACTTTTTCTTCCATTCCTGAGATATTAATACTTTGCTAAGAAGAATATGTTCCAGCTCCATCCATGAAAACATGAAAGAGGTAAAGTCTCCATCTTTCTTTAAGGCTGCATAGTATTCCATGGTATACATGTACCACA
>CAUYPK010122720.1:0-13852 GCA_963574355.1 Loris lydekkerianus
AAGCGATTCTCTTGCCTCAGCCTCCCGAGTAGCTGGGACTACAGGCGCCCGCCAAAACACCCGGCTATTTTTTTGTTGCAGTTTGGCCGGGGCTGGGTTTGAACCCACCACCTTCGGCATATGGGGCTGGCGCCCTACCCGCTAAGCCACAGGTGCCGCCCTTTTTTTTTTTTTTTTTTTTGCAGTTTTTGGCCAGGCTGGGTTTGAACCCACCACCTGCAGCATATGGGGCCGGCGCCCTACTCCATTGAGCCACAGGTGCTGCCCACTCCTGGCTATTTTTAGAGATGGGGGTCTAGCTTTTGTTCAGGCTGATTTAGAACTCTGGAGCTTTAGCAATTCACCTGCCTCGGCCTCCCAGAGTGCTAGGACTACAGGCGTTAGACACCAAGCCCAGGCCAGGGAAAAGTTTTCAAATAGTAATAATCATAAACATCATTGTTTAGATTTCTTTCTTAGATAAACATCATTGACTATGACACTGTCACTGCGAAAGCTACACATCATTATAAACAATGTTTCTGGGCGGCGCCTGTGGCTCAAAGGAGTAGTGCACCGGCCCCATATGTCAGAGGTGGTGGGTTCAAACCAGGCCCCAGCCAAAAACGGCAAAAAAAAAAAAAAAAAAAAAAAAAAAAAATTCCCTTAAGAAACAACAAGAACGATGTTTCCTTCTATGCTCATTTTTGGACACAACAATGATTATTCCTTAGAATACTTTTTTTTTTTTGAGACTGAGCCTCAAGCTATCACCCTGGGTAGAGTGCTGTGGCATCACAGCTCACAGTAACCTCCAAGTCCTGGGCTCAAGTGATTCTCTTGCCTCTGCCTCCCAAGTAGCTGGGATTACTGGCGCCTGCCACAACGCCCGGCTATTTTTTGGGTTGCAGCCGTCATTGTTGTTTGGCGGGCCCAGGCTGGATTCAAACCTGCCAGTTCAGGTGTGTGTGGCTGGCGCTTTAGCCACTTGAGCCACAGGCGCCGAGCCTAGAATACATTTTTGTTAGTGGAACTGCTGGGTCATTACAACCTGTCCAGGTTTAATCACACATGCTGGTACTATGTCCCAAGGAGCGTTGTAGACAGAATGGCACCAAAGTCAGACACTGGCTTCTGGTCTACCTTTTTGAAGGCCTTGGAACGTTACAACCATGACTTGGGCCTTTCCTAGGGTTTTTTTTCCCTTGGCATGGATGCAATGTGTGCAGTCAGGGCTGACCTGTCAGAGCCATCCACCCTAAGCCAGGTCCCACAACAGGGTCTTTGGTAGCCCTCTCACCCCTCTCAGGCACTGGGGATTTGTCTTCAGTTCCCTTCCCCCACGGCGGGAAGGAGTGTTAGAGAGCTGCTTAGGCCGGCAACGATTGCACCATCCACACTTTGAAAAGGAAGTCCAGGAAGCACAGGGAGGTAAGTCGTATATCCCAAAGTCCGAGCCTCAACGCCAGACCCAGCCCCTGCATCGCTTCTTCTACACTACTCCCTGAGCTCGTATCCCTGCCCTTCACCTCTTCCCAGCCCAAACCTTTTCAAGGAACCGTCCCTTTAAGAAGCTGTCACTGTGGCGCTGGTGGCCCCGCCCGGTGGGGGAGGGCCGAAAAGAGGGGAGGGGTTGTTGGTGGCTGGGGTGGGGGGGTCTGGGTCTATTTTTAGCTCCGAGCTGGGTCACGTGATGGGAGTGACGTCTCCGAATGTTGTTGTTGGTGGCGGCGGCGAGCGGAGCCTGAGGAGCCGCCGCAAAGATGGAGGAGCCGTCGAGGAGGCGCTGCCGCTGCTGCCGCCGCCGCTGCTGCCGCCGCCGCCTGCGAAGCCGGAGCTCGAGCCGCAGGGGGTGAGCGCGCCGCACCAGCCCAGATCCCATCTCCCCCTGCCCCAGGGACCCAAGGCAGCGCCCCCTTTTCCTGCCGTCGCTTCCCGCTGGCTCCTCGCAAGCGCGCGGCGCTCCGTGTACCCCTCCTTCCCCTCGGCGTCCGGGTGCCAGCCAGCACCCCCCGGGAACATCGCCCGCCCGGGAGCCAGGCCTCGGTGTTGTCTGCGTGCTCCTCCCTGTCCTTCCCCTGCAGGGGCGCCTTCCCTGCAGGTAGGGGAGGGGCCCGCCTTCCCGCTCCCCGCGCCCCCAAATAGCCTGGAGACCGACCCGGGTTGTCTGATTTGCCCCCTCTCTGGCGGCGCATGTTGCGTTGCAGAGAGGTTTGAGCCGGATTCTTTGCAGACCCCTCTTCACTGGACACCCCTTTCTTGGTACTCTGAAGTGAGGGGAGCTGCCCACCCACAGCGCTTCTCCCCGTAACTAAGAACGCATCCTTGGTTTTGTGTCCTTGACTTCGTGCACGGAGGGACTGCGAGTCCACCTTCTCTCTCCCATTATTCTCACCCCCTGCTCCATGAAACATTACTGCGTTTGTTCCCACCCTCTTCTCCTGTCTGACACCCTGGAGCCAGGGAGAGAGAGCTGGGAAATGAAATGGAACTTCTCCCCCACCGCCTTCCTGTCTGGGGTAGATGCCCCCCATTTTTCATCCTGGATCTCTGTCTCCTAGAGGCGAGGCACTACCAGTGCCTCGTTAACTTGGGGGGAGTAGGCTTCCTTAACCCCACCCTTCTCTTGGGCCCTGGGGAAGATGAGAACGGTTTGGGTAATAAGTAATTAATCTGAGAGCCTGGGGGCTGGGGAGGCAGAATGGGAAGGTGGGGTGCTTCGTTTGGGAAGGTGACCACCTGATACCCCTGCCTTTGGTCTTCTGAGATGAGATGTGTCCCTAAAAAGGAAGGGTAGCAGCTGCAGTTGCTTTTGGGGGGTGCAAAAAGGACTTACCCCTCTGTCCCAGTGACCACTATGCTTCTGGGACCCAGAATTAGCTTTGGAGTTTGGGGGGTGTGTGTTGGTGGTGGCGATAGGGTTCAGGGTCCAACTGGGAGGGGAAGATGAAGCCAGACCAGAGGAACAAAAGAGGGAGGGGATGGGAGATCCAGGAGTCTTGGTCAGGGCCATCCTCTGGCCAAATTGCCTTGCAGGATTGGAGCCTGGGTCTGGATACTGCCCTGGGTCTCCTCTTAAATTCAGAGGATGTAGGCAGGGAATGTCTTAGTTCTCCCAAGTCCCATGGCCCCTGAGCTGATGCTGGGCTGGGCTGGGCTGGGGATGGTGAGCCATGTTGGGGTCTGCCTGCTTCTTCATTTCAGTCTTTCCTCCTGCCTTTCCCTCCCTAAACACAAAGCTTGGGGAAATCTTGGTTTACTTCCTTTCAGTTTTCTTGAATCCTCTCTTTGCCCTCTTTTCATTTGAACTTGGATCCGGATCCAGGCTGTCTTGACAAGGCAGAGAGGGTCTCCTTAAGTTAGAAGAGTGGGCCCCCAGCCTCTCCACTTCGTCCTGGCAGTGTGTGCACGCCAGGGGCAAGAGGGACAGATCCCAGGTGCAGGTTACTTGGGGGCAAGGGTGGAGGAAACGTGAGCTCTGTGCCAGCCTCCCCTTTTTCCCCAATATATTCTCCTACTTTGGCTGGCTCATGTAATTTGGAGTGAGGGGAGCAGTATCACATGCCCCACCCACCCCAAGTAGCTATAGAGACAAAGGTTTGTTTTCACTTCCCAAGGGGTGGCATCTTAGCTGTGTGTTCAGAAAGGGGGCCAGGGAGTGGGGAGGGTCGTTTGTGTGTCTGAATAGTGGGGGAGGGGAGATCAGCTATAGGAGTTGGGGGTAGTGCAGTCGGTGCTGAAGTACCAGCTGCTCTTTAATAATTAATTCTTCCTACTCACATCCCTTTGAGGAGGGATGTCTGGAACACAGCATCAGGCTCAGCCAGCCTGCTAGAGGATGCACTCTTGGTGGGGGGGGTGAGGGAGAGACAGCAAGGGGGGGCGGTTCTTGGCATTTTTGGAGCACTGTAGCTTGCTCATGAATGAAAACCTGATGCAGCCCGTGAGGGGGCCTATTGTAACTGACTTTGGCTAATTAAACTTTCTCTGCCTTTCTTCTCCCCCACCCCACCTCACCCCAGCCCTAGACCCAGCCTTTTCTTGAATGGGGACCCTGTCTTGTAGTGCTGGGGAGGGGGTATCATTCTGCTTGAGGTTTCAGGGTAAACAGACCCTGTCTTTTGCCCTCTACCACCTACTCCTCCCTTCTTCCCCTCTAACCCCCCTTTCCTTTTTTTTTTTTTTTTCTAGAAATAGCAGCCTCCTCCATCTGGCTTGTGCAGATGCCTGGAGCTGCGTCTGAGCAGACAAACAGAAATGGGCCGATTGCAAAAATGAATTTGTCAGCCTAGTGCCTTTTTTCCTCCTCTGTTACCCTCCCCCTTTCTCTGGTTTGGGGCCTTGACATCCAGGTCAGTCAACCTGCAGGCTCTGATCCTCCTGGGCTTCTGTTGGCCTGGTGGGGTGAGGCACAAGGCAACAGAAGCTCTCAGAGGCTGCAGAATGTGGCCTGCTGTGGCCATGTGGGGGGGGGGGGTCAAGATCATAAGTCCTTAGTGTCTTTAGATGGGATATCTGGGCTTGGGTGAAGTTATTGGGGGTAGAGTTATCTGGGTGAAGTTATTGGGGGTAAAGTAGTCTCAGACTCATGACTTGGTTTCGATAACCCTGCCACTAGCAGGGCCAGAGAAGGTGTGTTGGGAAGGGGTTACATGGTGGTACTGGAGTCAGGTTCTCTGCGGCACATCTGACTCATGAGGAATTCAGAGGGTGTTGTTTGAGGGACAAGATCCCTACAGGGCAACATTGTGAACATGTGGCCTTGGGGTATCACATTTCACTGTGTCCCCCTCACTTGTCTGCCCTCCTCTTCCCACCCTGTTCTAGAGTTTTTATTGAGGTGAGGGGGGTGTCTCCCTAGGGTTTCTGTCCTACCTCCTCTAGCTAAGCCATGAACTTAGAGAGTCAGACGCAGTTGCTTTTCCTCTTTCCTCCTTGCTCTGCTATCCTGGCTAGAGGTGGGAGATGAGTTTGGATCATAGAGTTGAGTAGAGGTCTGTCTGGAACAAAGGGTCATCTTTGTTGGGGGGGCAGGGCCTTGGGGGTCTGCCTGTGTATGACATCATGGAAGCTGGGCTGCTCACTGGTATGGCATCCATGTGTTAGGTTATCCAGGAGCCACATTGCTCCTGGTCCCTGACTACTCACTGAGAACCTGGTATAACAGTAGTCTATGAGTTTCTCTGGCAGAGGTGGGAGCAAACAGGCTCAGGTTTTATATATCAGGCTGCCCTTTATGCCCACCCTTGACAAGAATCTGTGCCTGTCCTGATCAGACTGTGAACACTGCTTTGTTTCTCAGGGAGGCCCTAGATGGTGGCTTTTGTTCACTTGGGAGACTTGATGGGCATGTTAGTAGACACTCTTTACAGGTGGACCGGTCTCAGGGCTCCTGCTAAATCCTATAGGGTGGGGAGAAGTAAAGTGTGACCAAGCTCTGAGCCCAGTATGAGTTCAAGGAGCTGCTCTCCTCTTCTCCCCAGTTGGTTAGGATCTCATCTTTATGACCCAGGGAATGGGTGGGTGAGTATGACGGAGGCTTGGGGCTGAGCTTAACCTAGTTTTTGTACCATGGGGCTCTGCCCCTTCTGAGTGCATGCTGCGGAGGTGCATCTCACTACGGAGACGGGCTGGGCTATTTAGGCTGCTGAGAATCGTGGGAATTTCTGAACCTGTGTTCCCAGCCCACGGAAAAGGGTGTGAGCAGGACTGGGCGCCAGCCCTGGTGTGGGCACAGGCTGAGTTGCCTGCCCACGCAGGCCCTGTCAGGACACTAGCAGCCCCACCTGCTGCATTCCTGAGCTTGGCCCCAGCCCTGCATAGCCTTACCCACACCTGTGTCTGTCGGGAGAGATTCTGCCCCTTCAACTCTACCCTCCCCAGTCTGAGTTCATCTTTCTCCAGACATAGAGTCCAAGCCCTGTGGGTGAGAGCAGGAGGCAGTAAGCCTGAGACCTCAAGATCTCCTATGTCTGTGTGTATGTGTGTGTGTTCATTTGTTCCTGCCATGGCTGGCTGCTGGACCCAAACCCTGGGAATCCTTGATGAGAATGCAAAGCTTACTGAGAATTAATCCTTCCAGGAAGGTGCTGTCTTGGAGGCAGAGCTGAGTGCCTGTTCGAGGCCTGGAGAGTAGAGTTAGAGCTTAAACATTCAGCAGCTCTCAGCCTTCTCCAATTGCTTCCTGCTACCTCGTTTTCATTGGGTATTGGAGGACCTGCCTTCATTTGGAAGCAAACGAATGAGATCATGTCTGGGGTGGATTGTGGGCTGTTTAGGGATGGGCCCAGGTGGGTGTGTGCATAATGTCTGAGGCTTGAGGACCAACTGTGGGACTGGGATGGGGAGGGCTGGAGGAGGAGACACAGGTTGGCAAACCCATGGTCCTGGGTTATACATTACAGTATAGTAATGTATCCTTCATTACTATACTGGCCTCAGCAGGGCTGCTGCTGGGCCTTTTGGTGCTTTTGTACAAACTGAGTAAAAGTGTCCCTTGCTCTGGGTAGGTTCAGCGTACCTGGGCCAGACCTCCTTGCACAGAGCATGACTTATATAACATACACCAAACATTGAGCTTAAACCCTGGGCCTCCAGGCCGGGGGTTGGGGGTGTATGCTGGATCTGGGATGAGGGCACTGACTATCTCATTTTCTGGAAAAATAAGCTGTTGCCTTACCCTTGCCTATTGTTGAATGGGGGGAGACCAAGGCAGAAGCACATCCACACTTCCAAAGTTGGGTGGCACAAGGGTCAGAAAGCAGGAAGAAGATGACTCTCCCCCTAAGAGCCCCAGCTTAGGTTGCTGGGGCTGGGGTACCAGTTTCTTCCTTGACTTCATACAGGGACTCTAGATCAGTCCTGTATCTCCCCACTGCCATGGATAGAGGTCAGAAGCCTCCCTGCACTTTCTCCTTTGTTGCACACCTAGTCCCAAGCCAGGCACCTTTAGAACTCTATGAGGTCTTCATACCTGACAGTGGACACTTGTCTGAAAAGGAGTTTGGGTGTGGCCACCATAGCCATTTCCTATCCCTTAGGCACTAGAAGTCTCATCAACTAGTAAGAGAAGAAACAAGGATCTCATCCAGATCTACCGATTTTCTCTGTGCCCCTGGGCAGGTATCCCTCTCTCTCTTATCCAGGTATAAACTGACAAGCTCCAAGGTCTCCTTAACTTTCAGATTCCTGAGTTAGGGGCCTCTAACCCTGCTCCATCTCTCCCCAGGGATGCCGTTCTGAGTGCCTGACTGCCTCGCCCCGAAGGATGGCCTCGGATGGGCATTAGAGGCACGGCGGCCCCGGGCACCCGTCCCGTCCGTCTGTGTGTTATCGTCTGTCTCTCTTGACATCACCGCAGCTCCACCCCCTCCTGTCCCAGCCCCCAACGCCAGCTCCTGTGGGCCCAGAGCCGGCATGAACTCTCCCAACGAGTCGGGTAAGAGCTGGGAGGTTGGAGAAGAGCACCCTGGGGTAGCTGTGGATGCAATGGGCCATGTGGGTTTGCAGTCCAGGCAAGCTGACCTTCAGTTTTTGAGCTGAAGGGGAACAAAGGGTCAGGAATGGAGAAATTTTGCAAGAAAAGGACAGGTAAACCTTGAGGAGACCTGGGAACTGATGGTCCAGCCTGGCCCTGGGAGGGTGTGGGTCCAACTCTGCCCCCACACTTGTACTTTCCACTTGGGGGTCTTGGTTACCACTCCATCCTGCCTGTTATAGTCAAGCCAGGCAGGCCTGAGAGGGGATGTGTATCCCTGAACCTCTCTGGGCAGTCCAGGATGATGTTGGAAGAGTTTCCTTACTATAGCTGAATGTGCAGCTTCGTTTTTGTGGTGGTGGCTTCTTTTCTTGGTGGAATGTTTCTGTGTTCCATACTTCTTTCTTTGTGGAGACTGGGACTTAGCCGCTGTGTTTGGATGTGCGGTGTTGGGTGGGAGTCAGGGTAATGTGTGTGTAGAGGAGTCTTGGCTGTCTTCGGAGTCCAGACAGACTACCTGCCTTCCTCTTGGGTCCTAGACATGGTAGATTCCTAACTTGGGGTCTTTTTCTCTGAAATTTCCTACTTCTGTCTGCTCTTAGGACCCAGCCCAGTGTTACCATAAATAGTCTACATGTGGGAATCCAGGCAGTTGTAGGGTGGATCTGGACATGTGCCCATGAGGATATGTCTAGCTGGCCTAAGCTGCACCCTCAGGAGTTCCCCTCAGGAGTCCTGGGGCACTGTGGTCAGAGTCATGACTGCTTCTCTCTTTGGCTGTCTCCTTCTGCACAGTCTTAAAGGTTCATAGTCCATCTTGCTCAACTTTAACCCTCTGTGGCCCATCATGTCCCCCACTTCTTTTTCTGTAGGGGTGGATGGACATTTCTCCTTCGTTTACAGGGAGGAAAACTAGGGCCCAGGATGAAAACCCATTTGCAGGATGTACAGAAACAGCATCAGGGAGGCGCTTCACTTCCCCAGCCCCATTTTATTCCCCATCATCCCTCCTGCAGATTTATGGTTCCCCTCGGATCCTCCTGCCTGTGTCCCTCCCTTCATTCAAGGTAGGGGCTGGGCCAGGTGGGTTGTCCAGCTCTGTCTTCCTGATTCCTCCTCTCAGGTTGGTTTGGCAAAGGGAGAGGAGAAGCCTGGTGGGTGTTCATCAGTGCCTTGTACATCTCAGCTGGGCACTGCCCCAGTGTGGTTGGTTGTGTCTGGCAGGAGTGCCAGCAGCTCCTTTCTTCTGAGCTACAGCATTGACCTATCTCAGAGCCATCTCAAGTTGTGGGGCTAGGGTCTAACTTTTGGCCAAGGGAACAGAAGCTGCTCAGAGGCATCTGTGGTGGCTTGGGAAGGATGTTTCCTGGCTTTGAGGTTCTTTCTCTTGAAGTGAAAGGTTATAATAATTAACCCAGGCTAGATAAAGTTATTGGGTTGCCTTTATAGACATTGTTGGTCTGAGTTCCCTTTGCAGCTACTTCTGCTGGAGCTGGCAGGATGTGGCAGGAGCTGGAGGTGGCCACCAGCATAGGTGGCAGGCATCTTGGGAGCAGCTGCTGAGCTCTGGCCAGAAGAGGCATGTGGCATAGGCTGTGCCTCCTGGCAGGCTTTCCAGTGCCCCCAAGCAGAGGGAGATGCCTGGTCTGTGTTGGGGAGGGGGGAAATGAATGAAGGAGGGGCTAGGGATTGGGAACCTCATTTTAGGATTGTTGAGAGGCTTTAGAAATGGGATCACCATGTGGGGCCATCCCTTGGAGGCCCTTCACATGAAATGTTCCTGGGGTTCTGGGACTGGCTTTTCCAGATGTCGGGTTCCAGCTGCCCTGGACATAGCCAGCTCTTCCTCTTTGAGGCACCCAGCATCTGCTATTCCAAGAGATCAGGCTGGCATCTGGGCTGGGGCTGAGGGTGCCCAGCACCTGGCAGAAGCCTGGAAACCACGTGCTTTGGGACTCCGCGGAAGTAAAATGAAACCACGAATTGTAGGCAGAGCATGTGGGTGTCTACTTCCCTGTGGACACTCTGCAGAGAGCCACAAGAAAGAAAGGTATAGGGCCACAGGGCAGGGGATAGAAGTGGGGCAGAGGGGAATGTGTCCTGTGTCCCCCAGCCCTGAGCACCTCCCATCCTCTCCTTGCTTACCCAAACACTGGCTCTTCTGTCCCTAGGCACAGAACATTGGGGCTGAGTAAGGGACAGAGAGTTTTCTGCCATTCCCTTCAGTTCCTCTCAATTCCTCTGAGCACAGGAGCTGTTCTATTTGGCAATCCTTGCTCAGTGTCACCAACAAGCTTGGTCTATAGGGGAACAGAAGAAAATATGAGATGGTAGGCGGCACCTATGTTTCAGTGGTTAGGACGCTGGCCCCATATACCAAGGATGGCGGGTTCAAACCGCCTCAGCCAAACTGCAACAAAAAAATAGCCAGGCACCTGTAGTCCCAGCTACTTGGGAGGCTGAGGCAAGAGAATTGCCTAAGCCCAGGAGTTTGAGGTTGCTGTGAGCTGTGACACCACAGCACTCTACCAAGGGCAATAAAGTGAGACTCTGTCTCTAAAAAAAAAAAAAATGAAAGAAAAAGAAAATATGAGATGGTCCATCCTTGTCCTCACAGCAAATAAGTTAGAGAGAGTGCTCCTGGTGAAGGGCAATAGATGGAGACTTCCAAACAATTTCCTTCTGGGGCCCACCACCCTAGGAAGTGGGAGCTGATCCACTTACCTCTGGGTTGGGCTGATTACCAGCATTTGACCTTATTTACCTCTTGTGCAGTCCTGAAAGTAGAGGCCGAGGCCGTTGACAGGGCTGCTTGCTTCCCTGAGAAGGCCATTCTCTGGTCTCTGCCTTCTTTTTAGGCAAATGGGGACTCAAGGAGTTTAAGGCTTTCTTTTTCTGGAGCTGATTATTTCTGCATGTTCTCTTCAGTGGGGTTGAATTACTTACAGAATCTGCCCTGGTGTAGGCTTGGCCCTACCAGGTTGGGGTAGCTGCCCTGGGATCTGGCATCCAGGCCTGCTGTGGTTCATATTCTGTCCTTATGCTCTTGCCTAGAGGAGAGGGCAAGAGCAAGGCCTACCGTGCAAGCTAGTCTGGGTGGCAGTGGGGCCCTAGAGAAGGCGCTTTCTTATACCAGCGTGGGAGGCACACAGCCTCATGACAACACCTGCCTGCTCAACACCTCCCAAATCCTCTGCACTTTCCCTCCTTCCCTTTCCCAGGAGGGAGGGCAGCTGCCCCCTCCTTTCTAGGTGACCAGAGAAACTGGGGCATGGGTGTGGCATGGAGCCTGGAACCTCAGCGTCCTCCCTCCACACCTCAGGTTCTGCCTTTAAGCCCCTGGGGAAGGCATGCAGCCAGAAAGTGGGTGAGTGCTGGCAGGGGACGGGGATCTGAGAAGTGGCCTTCTGGCCTCCCTTTTCCACTACGTGCCCCTGGCACACCTCTGTGCTCACTACAAGTAGGCATCTGTTTCCCTCCTCTTCCCTACTCCATCATTCCACACAACTTCAAAGCTTAGAATGGGACAGCACAGGAGGGAGGGCCACCCCTGAGGGGAAGTGAAAGATGCCAGAGTAGGTGTTCACCTTTTTCCTGGATTTGGTTTTAAATGAGAGTTCAGCCAACACCTGGCAGCTCCTGGGCATGTTGACGGGCTCCAGCATGACTGAACTTGAAGGGCAGGAAAGGAGTAGAGGGCAGCAGGCCTGATAGCTCCAGTGCCCAGGGAAGCTTGCATCGCGCACACTATCCAGGCTGCTCCTGGGCTGGCTCTTGGCTTTCTTACCGTGCATAAGCAGACCTTACTTTCTTCCTTTGGGTCATGGCCCCATATCAGCCTTTTGGGGCCAGGAAGTAGGAGGCTGGAAGAGCCAAGGAGACAGCACTGTACTCCTGCCCTCCTCTAGACTCAGTACAGCTTCTGAGAGAGGGGATGGAGTCACCATGGTCTGGGGAGGACAGTGCTGGCTCTAGATGAGGCTCATGTGCCCCATGCTTGGTGGCTGCTCTGTAGGGTTGTAAGATGATATATGAGAGCGCTGGGTGAGAGGAGATGAAGAAGAGAAATGAACTGCAAGGAGAGGGGTGATAGGATAGGCTGAGATTAGACATTAGGAAGACCTTGTTATGTCACCTGAATTTCAGGGGAAAATAAAAAACTCTTGTCCGCTCCCCAGGCTTCCACTCTTACGGGTTCTGGGGGGGTTCTGGGACTTGTACTGAGGATTGTCTGGTCGTGTCTGATGCTTTGCTCTCCACTTCATGGAAGCCATAGTGGTACTGGGAGCTGGCCCTGAGTCCCTGGCTCTGACCTCCTCTGGATGCCTATCTCCTGGGTGCACCTATCTTCCCTAAGCAGGGAGGCCTCTTTCTGTAGGCATCTGGCTGCTCCAGGTTCAGTCGTGGTAAGTGATGACTTCCTCTTCTGCCACACTCACCTGTGCCTGGGGCAGACAGAGAGCCAGGACAGGGCAAGCCAGCCCTTCTGGTTGCTCCCAGCGTGGGTGGGTGGAGTCCTGGGTTAGGTGGGGCTGCTGTTCCTGGTGTCTGGGTTCCCTTGGGTATGCTGCCCATCACCTGCTGATGGGCCCTTGCCTTACCTTCCCTTTGAGAGGGCCTGGCTGGCCAGAATGAGGTTGGAGCAAAGATTGGTGAAGGAGGTTGCCAGACCTACCCTTAGTTGTCCAGGCCCCTGGGGAGCACTGCTCCATTACCTTTTTTCTAGAGACTGAGAGCCTGTGGCCCCAGACCTGTGTTTTGTTTCTTGTTCAACACTGGAGACCTCCTGGCAAAATGCACATTTTGCTAGTCTAGGGCCTGGGAAGACCTATCTCTGCCACCTCTTCTATAGGTGTGTTCCCACCACTTTCCACCTGAGGGCAGGAGACCCCTTTGCCATCTCTGTCTTGGCAGAAGACGGCTGGGAAATTGGGATCCATAAGTTACAGCCATCGTGTCCTTGGTTGGCCAGTTCCTCCCAGGCACCGACAGGAGGGTGAGGTCATCCAGTACAGCAAGAGGACAGGTGTCCCTGGCTCCATGCCTGGAGTAGGGGGCAAGGAGGGGCCAGGAATGGCCCCAAAATAGCAACTGTGACATCAGGAAGGGGGAGGGGGACACAGACCTAGGAATAACCAGGCTATTAAAAGGCTCCAGTGAGGTCAAGGGGCCAAGTAGGATCTCTGTGATGGTGGGAGGCACAGCTTGAGAAGCAGAGGCAGGCCTATGGTGGGGAGAGCAGGCAAGTGGCACCAGTCCCCATGGTGTACTAGCCTTAGGGCCCAGTAGTAAGGCCCAAGGAGCAGGTGTTCTGCTAGGCATGAAGCTGGATGGGAAAAGGCTAGGTGCTGGTAGGCTCTCTGCTCTTCTTGGAGGGGCTCCAACCTCAAGTCTGTTCCTACTTGGGCACTGGGGGTTATTGTACCTGTACCTGGGGCAGCTTCATGCATGGAAGGTAGTAGAGTGTGGTGATTGGAGCTCAGACTTAAGCCTCAGATATCCCAATCTTACCATGTGAGCAGCCATACCACCTAGGGCAGGTGACTTCATTTCTCTGAGTCTCATCTGTACCTATCTCCTGAGGTCATCATGCAGAATAAATGATGTGATGTGTATATGTTCTTAGTATCACACTTGGCACATTGCCAGGGAAGAGCTACCCGTACTCTGAGAATGGACAGGTGCTCTCTGGTCCCCTTCCATGGGCAGTGGCCAGGCCTGCATGGGACATCTCCTTGCCGATTGAAAAGGAGCTGAGTAGCCCTGGGAGGCAACATCCCAGAGTGGGCAGGAGGGAGCTGCCATTTAGCTACTGTTCAGGGGTCTTCTGGCTGGTTGAGGGCTTCGGGAGGCACCTCTCAACTCTGCTGGAGGACAGAAGTTAAGCAAACCTCCATGGGACTGTTAGAAGGACTCCAGGGAAGGTGCAAGGTTAGGCCAGGTGTCTGCCATCTTGTCCCAGACCCTTTTGATTCCTTTACCTGCTCTGGATGGCAAGAGGGACGACAGAGGATTAAGTCTGGCTTCTTAGTTTCCAGCCCCTCGCATGCTTCCTAAGAGTAGCAGCCGGAGCTGAGCTGCTCCCAGATGCATTGGGTATCCTGGCCTGTGCCTTTCCCCAGCCTGCCTCTGGCCACCAGCTCTGTGGCCTTGGCCCTGAGTGCAGGCCCTCCCCTTTCCCCTCCCCCGCGCCGGGCGCGTCCTCCCGGGGTAGCACGCGCCGGCCCCCCCCCCCCCCGGGGGGGGGCGGGCCGCCGCCGGGGGGGGCCGGGGGGGCCCGGGGGGGGGGGGGGGGGCAGCCGCGTTCGCCCCCGGGCGGACGCGCCAGGCGCGGGGGTTGGGAAAGGGGAGGGCCTGCACTCAGGGCCAAGGCCACAGAGCTGGTGGCCAGAGGCA
>CAUYPK010122721.1:0-81284 GCA_963574355.1 Loris lydekkerianus
ATCCCTATCTATTAGAGAAATGCAAATCAAAACCACCCTGAGATACCATCTAACCCCAGCGAGAATGGCCCACATCACAAAATCTCAAAACTGCAGATGCTGGTGTGGATGTGGAGAGAAGGGAACACTTTTACACTGCTGATGGGACTGCAAACTAGTACAACCTTTCTGGAAGGAAGTATGGAAAAACCTCAAAGCACTCAAGCTAGACCTCCCATTTGATCCTACAATCCCATTACTGGGCATCTACCCAGAAGGGAAAAAATCCTTTTATCATAAGGACACTTGTACTAGACTGTTTACTGCAGCTCAATTTACAATTGCCAAAATGTGGAAACAGCCTAAATGCCCACCAACCCAGGAATGGATTAACAAGCTGTGGTATATGTACGCCATGGAATACTATTCAGCTATTTTAAAAAATAGAGACTTTACATCCTTCATATTAACCTGGATGGAAGTGGAAGACATTATTCTTAGTAAAGCATCACAAGAATGGAGAAGCATGAATCCTATGTACCCAATTTTGATATGAGGACAATTAACAACAATTAAGGTCATGGTGGGGGTGGGAGAGGGGGAAGGGGAGAGCAGAGAGATAAAGAAGGAGGGAGGGGTGGGGAAAAGAAGAGCAGAGAGAGGGTAGGAAGGGGGGGTGGGGCCTTGGTGTGTGACACACCTTCTGGGGGCAAGACACGATTGCAAGAGGGACTTTACCTAAAAACTGCAATTAGTGTAACCTGGCTTATTGTACCCTCAACGATTGCAAGAGGGACTTTACCTAAAAACTGCAATCAGTGTAATCTGGCTTATTGTACCCTCAATGAATCCCCAACAATTAAAAAAAAAGAAAGAAAGAAACACAAGGCAGCTAGGCCCAGAGAAGCAACTAAGTTCCTTGGGAACAAGGCTGACATCCACTGCCGTCTGCAGGACTCAGCAGCTTCCCTTCCTCTGTGGACCCAAAGGCAAACCAGAGGAGCCGCACCTGCATCAGCAGCACTAACATTGTGACACCTTGGAGGAAGATTTATAGAAAAAATATGTCCAGCTCTTCTGGCATCACCTGTCTCTGCAGTGCAAGTCCCTGCACTCTATTTCCTTGCCCCGGCTGGTTGTTCCTCAATCTGTGTGTTCTTCAGTAGAAGCTCAAACATCTTCCTAGCTGGAGAATCCCCAGTAGTTAACTGTCCCCAACTTCTGTCATTGCTGCAAAACTTGCCCTAATCTCAGTCCCTAACCTTCACTCCAGTCAGGCCTCAGGTGCGGTTTCAATCCCCTCTCCCAATCCTGTCACCTGGTCCTCCCTCCCAGATTAGGATCTGTGGGGAGTGTTTTCATGAACCCCAGAATGTGGAACAGTGTCATATCCTACCAGATCTTCACCACCTGGCGTGGTGTGGGGTTGATCCTCTTTGATCAAGAACTCTCTGGAAGGCATTTGTCCTCCAGCTCCCAACTTTATATTGGTCAGATGGCTCTCTAAAGTCTATGTTCCAACTGTGCCTTTCCTGAGGACTTGTCTGTCAGCAGGGGGCTTCAAAAAACAATAGGGCACAACCTGCAAAAGGTGCTCATACAACATGTTGGGGCCTGCCCTGCTGGGTCCCTGGGCCCCTGTCACAGCTAAATCCTCAGGGAGAAGCTCCCCAGGCTTTTGAGGCTAAGTGCCATCATAGACTCTTGCCCATTTCTTTGTGTAAAGGCCAGAGCAGCCAATATCTAGAGAATTATGGACTGGGCCAATACGGAAGCTTTCAAGATACTCAAAATGCTTCCGGTTAAGAAAAATGCCTGGGGGCAGCACCTGTGGCTCAGTGAGTAGGGCGCTGGCCCCATGTACAGGGGGTGGTGGGTTCAAACCCAGCCCCAGCCAAACTGCAACAAAAACTAGCCAGGCGTTGTGGCGGGCGCCTGTAGTCCCAGCTATTCAGGAGGCTGAGGCAAGAGGATCGCCTAAGCCCAAGAGCTGGAGGTTGTTGTGAGCTGTGCTACCAAGGGTGGCAAAGTGAAACTCTGCCTCAAAAAAAAAAAAAAAAGAAAGAAAAAAGAAAAGAAAAATGCCTGGAAGGATCGGGGACTTAGCCTGGAGAAGGGCCCAAAAGAACATCTGTCAGGTGACCCAGAGAAGTCAACAGATAAAAGTCTGGGGTCTAACTCTGTGAAAGACCTAGAAAGTCACAGGATGAGTCAGTCTGTCAGGGAACAATTCAGGGGCCTCAAGTGTGAGCCTAGGTCCAAAACATCTGTATCACTCCCCCGACAGTGCCATTGAGCAAGAAATCTGAGGAAATCGAGGAGGGCCAGAGGCCTAATTCACAGCATCCTGTCAAGCACACAAAACCTCTCAGCAATTCCACCAGCAAATAAAACATGGAAATTTGGCACAATTCTGTTGGGACCACGGACTGAATGCCTCCAAGGAGATCTTCTTTCCTAGTTCCAGGAAACAAAAGATAGTGGAAGCCCATGTGAAAAGTTTTTATATGAGGATGATGTGGGGTCCGCCCCTCAAGGTCCCTGAATCCAAATAAATCTTTAACTGGAAGGAAACCTCAATGCAGTTTTCTTCCATTTCCAACCTGGCCTCTTCAACCAACCTTATCTAAGGTAGATTCCAAAGGTGGGATTATCAACCCCCACCCCCACCCCCTTGAAGCTTTTTATGAAGAAAAGATGAGTACAACAAATTTAGTTCCCAGCCTGGATTATTTCCTCTGGACCTCCTCACCTGGGGGCAAATGAGGACTAGGAGCCTCAAGACAATCCCACCCATGGGACACCGACCATGGGCCTCCAGAAAAGGGCCACACATAGCAGCATAGACAAAACCTTCATGGGCCTTCTGAACATCACTTCAGGAAGCGAATTACTCATTTCTGGCAGTGGCAGTTCAAACGCAGAAGAAAACACAGGGGAAGGAAACATCTCTGGAAAAGAAGAGCCTCCTACTGCGTCAGTGGCATTCCCCATTGGTGCCCCACAGGGAGCCTGTGCCCCATCCGACCCCCCCCTGCAGGCACATTGGGTGGATGCCTGGGCCTGCCCCTGCCACTGGCTCCTGAGAACACTCAATGATGATTTAGAAAATGCTTCTCCTGCATTTGCTGAGAGGAAACCTCCCACCCCCACCAAAGAACAACCAAAACGTTCCTCTCATAACTGTTCTCCTGAGAGTGGTGTCTTTTCCAGGTGCTGTGTTGGGGGCAAAGGTTTAGGGGTACCTGGAGCTTGTGCTCCGCAGGGAAAGGCAGGAATTAGTTCAACCATTCCTCATGGCCTGGTTTGTCTTCCCAAAGGTGACCAGTCCCCTCCAGCTCTTACAGAGGAAGGGACTTCATGTGCCCTCACCACCCCTGCCCTGCCTGAGGAAGTTTGAGAAGATGGGCTCTGTCTCCTGCTCCTGAGCCTTGCCTTCCTGGCATTCTCCCCTTTCATTCTTCCTCTTCCTCATTAATCGCTCTACTTATTCATCAATTCACCAAGTCAAGGCAGACTCAGGGTCTACCAGGTAACCAGTACTTAAAAAGCTCCACTTCAAATAGAGCTCATCCAATCCCCTTTCTCTCTTCCTATTTGGCAAAATCCTACCTCTCTGCCTTTTCCAGAAATATCTTCCTATAAGTGAATGATCACTATTGGATAAAAATCTCACAAGTCCACTGGAACTATGATAAAATTCATGGTGAATCCCAACGTGACCTGGAATTAATTCACTCATCCATTCCAAAAATAATTGTTTAGTGCTTACTAACAGTAAACAAAACAAACAGAGCTTAAGCTGCTTGTTTTCAGTCCACTGTCTCTCCCACGCCACCCAATCTATTTCCAGCCTTCTGCACTTTGCTCCAACCTCAGCCACCTCTGCTTGCTTATTGGCAGACGTGCTAAACTCAACACTTACAGAGAACCAGGAGCCATTAGATGAGAACTTTTCACCAAAATCCTGTATAAAACTGTATCCATCTTTCCTTTCTTTATTCCTGTTATAAAGAAAGAGATCTCCTCAGGTTTCTATCCTCAGAGGAATCGCACTTCCTGAAATGTCTTTACTGACCCTTCAGGAAGTAAGATCTGTCTGGAGGGACTGACCCACCCTTACCAGCTGTCCTTACTCCTCCTCCCCTCTCCTTGGGAGGAGTTCAATGTCTTTTATTTTTAAACACTTTCAGTACAAAATGGTTAAAAGTACACAAGAGCAGAGAGAACAGTGTAACTCCCCAGGTGCCCATCGTTCACTTTCTTTTTTTTCTTTTTCTTTTTTCTTGAGACAGAGCCTCACTCTGTCGCCCTCGGTTGAGTGCTATGGCAGTCTAGCTCACAGCAACCTCAAATTCCAGGGTTCAAGTGATCCTCTTGTCTCGCCCTCCCAAGTAGCTGCAATTACAGGTGCCTGCCACACACCCGGCTATTTTTTTGAGCGGGGGAGGGGCAGGGGCTGGGTTTGAACCTGCCACCTCTGGTATATAGAGCCAGTGCCCTACTCCTTGAGCCACAGGCACCTCCCAACACCTGGCTATTTTTAAAAACGGGGGGTGGGGGGGTAGTAGGGTATCACTCTTGCTCAGGCTGGTCTTGAACTGCTGAGCTCAAGCAGTCCACTGGCCTCAGTCTCCCAGAGTGCTAAGATTACAGGAGTGAGCTACTGTGCCCAGCAGTTGTACACTTCAAATGGGCAGATTCTATGGCATTCGAATTATATCTTAATAAGTTATAAACAACAAAAAGGAGGAGGATGAAAAAAGAAGGAAGGAAGAGAAGAGGGGAAGAAAATGAAGGTAAGAGGGCTCAGCGCCCATGGCTCAGTGAGTAGGGCGCCAGCCATATACACCAGAGCTGGCGGGTTCAAGTCTGAGCCGAGCCTTGGCCTGCTAAACAACAATGACAATTTCAATCAAAAAATAGCTGGGCACTGTGGTGGGCACCTATAGTCCCAGCTATTTTGGAGGCTGAGGCAAGAGACTCTCTTAAGCTCACGGGTCTGATGTTGCTGTGAACAACACAGCACTCCACCGGGTGTGACATAATGAGACTCTGTCTCAAAAAAAAGAAAGAAAATAAAAGGTGGGAGAAAGATTCTTGTCCAACATAGATCTTCTGAAACTAAAGACAATTAGAAAATGCATTCTAGGTTCAGATCCTCCCTTGCCATCTGATGCCCCAGGGCTCTTACCTCGACTTCCTCTTAGCAGAAGAGCCTGGGAGTGGCAAAGGAGCAAAGACTGAATCTTCTGTATCTTCCATGGCCTCTGTAACTTCAGGAACATTATTTGACTTTGCACCCCACCTGGTAGTAGGAAATACTTTTGATAGAGTATGACTTTTTACCTGCCCTTGACCAAAACTGATCTAGACAGTTCTGTGTGGAGAAAAATTTTAATCCTACCTTTAGAATTAATTGCTATTGGAGGGAATTGCCACAAGATGGCAGGATTACCACACTCAAATTCTGACACGTGGCCTGATCCTAGGCTAGTCTTTCCAAGGGTTGTAAATGAAAGAACAGTTTTCTGTCCCTCTGAGATGTTAGGCTTAAGCTTTATTTGGACAAATTACTATAAAATTGCTATCAAACTATTAGTTAAAAGTAAACAACTATGATTATTTAAAATTAAGTAACACTATTAAAGCTTACTAAAGATGTTATGTGAAAAAACATACCTTTCACAAATGAAAGTAAAGATTTTTCTTGATATTGTTCCCAAACTATATGAAATCCATACGAATGAACTGCAGTTACTTTGTTGTCTCTTGACACTTTCTCCCTCTGAAGTGGAGGTGTCCCCAAGTAATAGCGTTTAGCCAAGGGCTAAGCGGTAAAGTGGCTGAGAGAGCAGGGGTTGGGACCCATCTGAACTTGAATTATGTCCGGCCCCACCGCCAACTGGCTGAGCCATCTTCACCTTTGTGTGCTTAACATTCTTTTCTGTAAGAAAGAGAATGGCTCTTACTCCACTGAGTGTTTTAGAAGCATAACTAAGTAAACGCACATCAGGTGAGAACAACTCCTGGCACATAATACAAGCTCAATAAATGGCAGCTGTTCACACGTGGCTCTCAATTCTGGTTCTCAACTCTGCACACTGATGAATTTTTAAAGCTACCCAATTCCTAATGCAAATCAAAACCACAATGGGTACCACTTAAGACCTGTTTAGATGGCTATTGTTAAAACAAAAACAAAGCAAAATAACGCATTGGTGAGAAACATGGAGAAATTGAAACCTTTGCACATTGCTGGCAGGAACATAGCATGGTGCAGCCACTATTGAAAACAATATGGCAATGCCTCAAAAAATTAAACACAAATATAATGTATGTTCCAACCATTCCACTTCTTGGTATATGCCCAGAAAACTGAAAGCAATGACTCAAACAGAGTCATGTATGTTCATGTTCATGTTCATGTTCATAGCAGCATTATTAAAAATGGCCAGGATGGTTGAAGCAACCCAAGTATCCATCAACAGAGGGGTAAGCAAAATGTAGTATACACTTACTGTGGAATACTATGCAATCTTAAAAGGGAAGGAGATTCTGACACATTCTACAATATGGATGAGCTTTGGGGACATGATGCTAAATTAAATAAGCCAATGCAAAAGGAAAAAGGCATTATGATTCCACTTACATGAGGTCCCTCTAGTAATCAAATTCATAGAAACAGAAAATAGAACATTGGTTGCCAGGGGATTGGGGAGGAGAGGCTGGGGAGCTGACATGTCATGGGAATGGGCAGAGTTTCCGTTTCAGAGCTGACTGGTGGTGGTAATTGTACAATGTGGATATACTTAACAACACTGAACTACATGCTTAAAAATGATTACAATGGCAAATTTTATGTTACGTATATTTTGTCCCAGTTAAAAGTAAGTTACCTTTACAAGTTTTCAGAAACATGTTTTTTGGGGGTGAACATTGAAAAGTCCTCGCATGGTATGGACACTCCCAGAATGAGGCAGAAAAGGAAGAGGACAGGGGAAGCTCTCAGGAAGGGTGGGCACAGATCTGCCAGCCCCGACCACCCCTTCCCACCTCTGCTGGCCCAGCTGCTATGTGGATTCTCAAGCCTCCCTGCTGCTTGGCAGCTTAGATCCATGTGGCTGGAGCTGCTCTGGTGAGCACAAAAGGCACCAAAACGCAAATCTGGATAGTGGCTCCTGAGCCAAATGGTGCTGAAAATTTCCTCTGGGACTGAACTCTGGAATCTACCATTCATTAGGCTTGTGTCTACCTTACTACTGTCTTCTGGACGAAAAATAGTCATGTCTACAGTGTGGCTTTTCCCCTAAGAGCTTTCATTCACTCCAGCATTGTTGCCTGAGCTGTGTATGTCACAGATGAGCATGGGCACCATGCACCCTCACCTGGAATCCTCTGGAAGCTCAGAAGTGGCCCCTCCAAGGTTTCTAAGCCCTGGAGCCCCACGGTGTTCCCACCAGGCTCAGTGCATCTCAGGGCCCTGAAGAAGAGAGGGGGCTCTACAGTGAGAGTGACATTTCTTTGCTGCAATTTTGATTTCCTGAGGCCTGAAGGCAGTGATTTTTTAACCTTTCTCATCTCACAGCACACTTGAACCTATAGTTAAACTTCTAAGGCACACTTAAATTATGTTGATCAAAAACAAGAATTTAAAAAAAGAATATACTTACTGTGCTTTGAACTTCTTCCAAAAATAATTTAATTAAAGATCTTTAATAATTTACACAGCACACCTAAGAGCCTGTCACGGCACACGGGTTGAAAATCACTGCCCTACGGCATCCAGAGCTGAGCGAGAAATCTCAGTTCTTCATTCCCAGAGCTAGAATCAAGAATTTCTATACACAGGACTATCTAGACCTATTTCTAATCAAGGGCAGGTAAAAAGTCGTGTTCTGTCAAAAGTATTTCACACTCCTAGGAGCCAAAGTCTGTGTGTGATGGTGGATCTGGAGCAGTGATAGTCCATGAAACGGTGAAGCCAGGACACAGAGGGAAGTGCCTCCCCCCAGTCTACCCTCACACATGCACACATACGCACACACACCACTGTTCATTATTAAATCCTTATTATTAAAATGTAGGTGGACAATATATTAAACATCTGAGGAGGAGGTGTTTGCGGCCTTTGTGAAACTAATCAAAACTAGCTCTGGTAGAATCTGTCCATATTCTCTGGGTGGCACAGTGACATCACAACACCACAGAAACAGCAGAGATGCTCTTCTCCTGGGCAGGTCCCAACCCAGGCTACCGCTAATATGGAAATGCCAAGAGCCGGAATTACCAGGAGCAAAGGGGAAGAGAGCTAATTAGATAAACCTTCTGGCTTACAGCCCCATTAGTTAATTAAATGATCACTTTACTGGGCCTGAAATGAGCTATAAGACTAATCCAAGTGTCACCATCTTTATGGGGTCTGTGGGCCTCCTCTGCCCTCAAGTGTCAAATTGGGGCTGTATTGATAGATAAAAGCAAAATCAGGCCATGGTGATTGCAGTCTTTCCCTTTCATATCTTTATACTGTGCTATAAAAGCCTATTATACTTAATTTAAAGGGAGAAAATTGTTGACATCTCTTTCAATTGCTAATCTTTAGGAAACAATGAATGGAATATTATTTGAAAGGAATAAAGTGCTCACTTTATTGGAGAGTAGTAAAAATCTAATAGTTGGCAAAACAATGTGGTGTTTACTCTTTGAGATAGTTGGGTTTATTAGCTGCAGCAAGTGAGAGCGCTGTACAGTCAGCCAGGCGCTCCTATGTTTAGGGGTTTTTCTTGGATTACGGCATCTGAGGTTTCGTTTGTGGCTGTTGTTTTCCTTCTCCTTTGTTCTTTCTTTATCCTCTCCTCCCATCTGGGAAAAGATCAAAGGCGACACTTTATGGAGCATAATGGGAAATAGGACATGCACTCATTTAATTTAAAAAATTCTGTAGGAGAAAAATATGCCTTGTCAGGTACTTAATCCTTCATGGGTGGAATTTTCCAAAGTGAGAACTTTCCAGGGCAGGGGAGTCATGCAAGTGTGAGCCAGGTCTGGGACCAGGGCCAACAGGGCTGAGAATGCCTGCTGTCCCGGCCCTGATGCCCTCCCCATCCCACCTCACCCACAAGCACACACATCCATGTGCTCCATCATGGGGCTAGAGGACAGGAGGCTGAGTTAGGGCACCTGTCTGTCCCCAAAGGGCCGTGGGCCACCTGGGTCACTGCATCCAGCACCCGCCTGTCTATGTCTTCTACCTCCTAGGGAGCCGTGTCCTAGAAGCCCAGGAGGGGTGGCTGGCACACAGGTTTCAGTAAGCACTTACAGAATGAGGCGGGAGTGAGGAGACAATGGAGTTTTTCACTTTCAGCCAGGGGGCCTGGTCTCCACATGGGCCAGGTACCTGCCTGAGGACACATCACGCACACACTCCCACTCTGCAGGCTGGGGAGGGGCCAAGGAAACACTTTGGACAGGCCCACCTTGTCCCTGCAAGTGCACAAAATGGCTTCGTCCTAACCAAGACTCCTCCCTTGTAACACAGCAAGGAAAGCGTGATTCACACATGTGCCACTAAGCTCCATTTTGGGTCTCAGAATCAGGAACAAAGATCACAGCAACATCGTACATGCAGGTGAAGCTGAGGGGACAGGTCAGGCCAGCTTCTCTCCCAGGCTTCCTACAGCAAGCGATTGTGAAACAGGTGAGGGGAGCTGGGCCCTGTGCCTGCCCGGCTGCCCGAAAGTTCCAAAGGTGACCAGGCAGACCCAGGGCCTCCCGAATAAGCCCTGCTGATCACTCATGCCAGGAGGAGCTGCTTATCTCTTGAACTTTCAGCCCGCTAATCCCAACCAAAGTACATATCGCTTAGCTTCAGGCAATAAAAAGGGGAAAAAAGTGTGTTTATCTGCTGTAGCTAAATCCAGTCTCTCCTAAATGACTCTTCTCTAGGCCTATTTCCTTGTGCTCCATGTCCCAGTTGCCATAGTCAAGGCCAGCCAACGAGCGTGGCTCACCCAGTGGTCTGAGAACTTGGCCCCATCCACCAAGCCAGCCCAAAGGCCCTGAGCCCAGTCACTCAGAGACCCAATTCAAGGTCACAATCAAGCTCAGGAGCAGGTGTGCAAAGAGATTCAGCCCCCGGCCCCTCTATTTCATAAATAATTGGGTGCTGATCAGCTGAAATTCGAAAGGCATTGAAGTGACCTAAGTAAATCCCCCTCGTGAAGCCTTTTAGTGGTTCTGGGATGTCCAGGAGGACTAGTGCCTAAAGAAGCCACCATCTGACTCTAAGTGGGACCTGGAGCCCCCAGGGCACAAGCCAGACTCAAGCCAGCACACAACACCCCTACTCCACCTCTCACTGCCTGCCCACAGGCTGTTGCTTCTGGTTGCCAGCATTGCCATACAAGGGAAATGAATTGGTCCTCCCAGTGGCCCTGGAGAGAAGGAACCAGATGGAAGATGAGCCAGCTTTCGGCAGACACACAACCTCAATGTCTGGGAGCTCTGCCCCAACCAGAAGTCCACTCCAGGCCCAGAGCAGCACTCCTTGGCTCTCTGGTTTTGCCACTGGCCAAGGCTTGGCTCAGCCATAAACATGGGGGAAGCATGCACTGGGGCTGGGCTGCCCCACTGGCTAGTCCTTAGCATGGGTAGCATGGGAACCCAGACACACGTCCCCAGAGAGCAACTGTTCCTGTGGCAGCACTGCCCTATGGCCTACCTTTCTGCACAGCCCTCATGCCAACACCCACCATTGCCAAAAGCAGACAGGGCTTCTCCCAACCTAGTGTGTGAGCCAAGCCTCTTTGCCAGACATAAGCTTATGAGACACAGGCCACCATCCTGGGTCACCCTTTTAGTGCAGCCCTAACTGCAGCCTCCTCTTGGGAATATGCTTGTTTCAGCCACCTCTGTTGAATCATGCTTTGCTGTTCTTATTTTGCCAGAAGTGTTACTGGGTAACCTGAGAAACTGTCTGCAGAAAGCAGAGGCCCCATAGGGCACCTACAAAAGCCTTCCATTTGACAGCATCAGTAACAGCAGCTGCCCAGGGCCTTCCACTACAGAGAGCTGGGATCAGGATGGGCAAGAGGCCAATGGCACAGCCCCTGAGCTGCCTGTTCTTGCTCCGGGCACCAGGCAGTCCCAGTGTGCAGACGAACATCCTGGCTGTGTACCACCGTGAAGGAGAGGCAGGGGAGCAGACGCAGACCTGCTGGTTGTGTGGCACATCTCACCATTTCCTCACTCCACGGACAGCAGCCTACACTAAAGACACAGACACTGCCTGGGCATTAATGATGCTGTAAAATAATAAGGCTAGCGGCTGCTCACGCGAGAGCAAGCACTTGATAAAAGGGAGATTTACAGCCACATCCATCAACTTAATTATCTTTTACTAGGGTTTAAACTTAGTAGTAATCCTAATCTCTATTTAGTATGGTTTACAGGATCTACGGACACTTTACAATCTTCCTCTACTTGCAAGTGTCAAATTATGGCAATATTGATAAACAGTGAAGTAAATGGGAGGTGAGACAGCCCCAGAACCAGCTAATATGCATTTTACAGCACTGTAAAAGCCTATTACTCTCTGATTTCGGATGAAAATTTGTGGCCAATAATCTGAGCTGATAATGTTTCGGAAGCAATTCTACATATAATAAAATTTCCTTTCTCAGTCTTCTTCAACACCTATCCCTGCCCAATCACAGCCCTGACCCCATTGACTTGATCATGAGAATCAGAGGCCATGATCCTGAGCTGGCACCAGCTCCAATGGGCAGCCGTGATCCCTCCTGAAAACCACAGGAGGTCTGGGGGCCTCTGAGGCCCTTTCACAGAAGATGATTCAGACCACCCCTCCCTGAGCCACCCAGCTCCTCGTGGGTCTCCTACAAGGGGACTGATTTCCAGAGACCCTAACAGGAAGTGACATGCTTCACTCTTCAAGGGAGGAGAGAAAGCCATTTGTCCCTGGAAGCTCTGCCTCCTAGGCCATCTCCAGCAAGCGGAGAGCCACACGGAAAGGATCTAAGGGCCAAATTGTGGTTTTGAGCATAGTTCTCCCAAAAGGAATCTGTGCCTTCACAGAAGTAGCTCTGTTTCTCTCCAGTCCACTTCACTCTGTAGGGCCTATGTTCCCTAATGCCTTTTGACTGATGGTCAGTTTAGCTTTCTCTATGTAGAAAACAGAGTCACGATCCTTGATGCTTCCTGACTTGAGTTACTTAAACTAAGGCCCTGATATGTCCCAAGGCAAAGATAGTGCTGAGTTCAAACAGAGGCTCTGTAGGGGACTGAGGGACTCTTGATAGAGACCTTTACTGGCTCTGGGGCCAGGAGGCTGGATTAGAGCTCCCCACTCAGCCCCTGGGACCTCCTTGGGGCTGTGTTACCTGGAGGTTCCCAGGGACTGGTTCAGCGTGACCTGTCTCAGCACTCAGGTGCTGTCATCACTCTAGAAAAAGGGTCCCCTTCCTCGAGGCAGGGTCAACCATGCCCCACATACACCATGTCACCTGTGCAATTTGGTTGTACACACCATCCTCGTAGGAAGCACTGGCCCCAGCCTCTTCTCAGACAGAGTTCCTGGGGGTGGCAAGTCCGGCTTGGCATTGGTATTCCAGAACCCCCACCATTTACTCCCTGCTTCTACTTTTCCTTTTTTTTTCCCCCTCCAAATGCTTTTGTGTCCTCTATAAAGCTTTCCGGGCCTGATCTGGTCTGAGGCTGGTCCTCAGTCCTGTGACAGCCCCCACCACCACCCGGGGAAGCATCTGCCTGGGATAAGGGTATGCGTTCATCCTCCCACATGCAGGTTCACAGAGCAGGGCTGGTGAGTGCATAATCATGCCTAAAATGCTGCCACTATCATTCAATTCTCTGTAAAATTGTCCATTGAGGGGGAGAAGTAGTGTTTAACAAATTAGAGCGTTATCTGGCATTCTCACCTGAGCTCTTCGGGTGCGTCTTAAAAGGAACAGGTGGAGGGAAAGAGAGGCAGCCTTGCTGAGGAAGGTGGGCCTCTGGGGGCTGGGAGGGGGACACAGAAGGGTGCTACCGCACAGAAAGAGCAGGGCTGTGAAGAGACCTTGAGCAGGGCTGTGGGGAGGGTTGGGGAGAAGAGAGCTTTGAGAGACAGAAACAGAGCCAAGGGCACCAGAGCTATCTTCACAAGTTTCCACAGCATCTGCTTTAGAACCTTTCCAGGACAACATGGACTATAACGTTTCTCCTTAACATTCTGCTAAGGACAGCGCTGGCATCTGTCATGCCTAGGTGTATACATTACCATTGCCAGAGCATGCCTGATGTTCTCAAAGTAATTTCAGAGCATTCCCGATATTCTCAAAGTAATTCCCAAAATAGGAAGAGGCCTCAGGGTCCATTCATCTGTCCTGACACCAACATAGTCACAGAGAAAGGTTCAACAAAATGAGATATTTCTGGAAAGTCAGGTAAACTTCTTTTAACCCAGGGGAGAATCCTTCTCTTTGCCTCTTTAAAAAAAAAAGAAAGAAAGAAAAAGAAAAAGCATTCTAATGATAAAGGAAGTTTCCAATTTCCACTAATAATGAGACATATTAAAAGAACATTGTCAAATATTGTCAAGGCAATTGTAGTCAAAAGTCAACAATGGCTAGAAATAAAGTCAATACAATTTCCCTACCTGAGATGATTTATTTGGCCATAAATTATTTTCATGTGCATGTTTTCCCTTTTTTTCTTTGCACATATTTTTAAATGGATGTCATTTGTATGAACAAAGTAAGGGTTAACATGCTCAGATATTTTTAAATCTTTAAAATATACATTTTTATTAAAACTTCTAAAACTATTCAACACAAAAAAGAACTGGCCATCAGCCTTTGGAGACAGAAATTGCTTGGGAGGTCCAGTGGGGTCTACAAATGCTGCAAGAAAAAAAGGACTTCAGGCAAGGGAAGAAAAAAGCACCCCATCGTGCAAATTTTGTTTGCCTGTGTACATGAAGGTAAGAAGTCAGTTCGGGATTCCGGGATTCCGCCCCCCCTCCCCCCCTTATCCACCCTATCTTATCAGGTGGTAAATCTGTCCTTTGATCTTGTCAATAATGTGGAAAGTTGGAGACAGCTGCCACCACCCCTAGTCAGCAGTGCCTCACCAACCCCTCATAAAACATTTATGAAACCTGTAATAAACAGGCCTGATAAGGAAGAGGGCTCAAGATTTCAAAAGTCAGCAGCAACACAGAAAATGCCCTTCTCTACCACCAAGGTTTCTTTATTTGAAGAGCAAACACAAACCATCAATTCCCACTGGTCATAAATTTCTGAGCAAAGAGTTTCACCAAACCTTGAGATTAGCAGAATCTGCTTGGAGTCTTACCCATACTCAGAAGCCACCTCCCCTCCCTGCCCAAAATTCTTTACATCTATAGGAGCCTGGAGGGCTAGGGCAAGAGGGATGAGAAAAATTCCAGCAAGGAGAATTAAAGAGTTATTTGATGCAAATTAATGTCCTGTGATTGAGTCCAGAAAAGGGGAGAAGGATTAGCATTTTAGTAGCACAATGTAAAGCACAACTTTGGAAATATTTATTTGAACTTCCATTTTATTCTTTCCAGACATTAATTGAGTAAAACCAAGTTCTCACTGTTCCCCCACTCTGGGAATTTTCTTAGGTGACTTTCCCGGGCAAATTTCAGAGGAGTTCAGAGGCTTAAAACATAGTCTTAAAATAAGGCAGAAATGCAGGCAGCTTTGAGAATGAGAATCTGGAGACAGGAAAATCTGGAGTGTGATGGGAAAGACTTGGGGGAATTCTAACACGCTTCAGGACACAGAATGTTGTTTGTGCACATGTTACAAAAGGAGGAAGTGCTGGAAGTATTTGGGGAATGATGAATAGATGAAGAAAAGAAAGAAGGAACAATGCTACAGGCACTCAAACAGAGGTAAACAGCACACGGGAGCTAAGAGAGGAAGAGAAAAACAGGAGGAAACGGACATAGCAGACAGGTACACTTTTTTCTAGTGCCTTGTTTTCAAGGTAATAAAAGTCAACAAAACCGAAGGATAATAGAATTGACTGGAGGAAAAAATTCCAAGTTCCTCATCTCTTCTGCCCCAGACAAGTGGTAACCAATTAAAGAAAAAAAAGAAGGACCCTAAGGGCGGCCTAAAGAAGGAAACCCGGGGCTAAATGAAACCTCCCCTGGTAGGAAACCTCTCCAGCACAGCCCTAAGCTGGCAAATCCCCCCTCCACCTTGTCCTCCTCCGTGACCACGTTGGGGGGATATTCATCTCATCTCTTCCGGTTCTCCACAACTGCCTCATTGCCTGCCCTAAAGTAAACCCTCAGGAATCCTCACGCATCAGTCTCTGAGCTGTGTGGGCTCTACAATGTGTCCTCTGTGTTTTCCATGTCAATTTTTCTGTGTTCTGGAGGCTGCGGGCTGATGCTATTTGACCTTGTGAGGTGCCTGCCCTGGCACTGGCAGGGCACAGGAGCTGCTGGGGATGGCAGTCCAGGGAGTAGTGCTAAAGGTGGGACTGGAGGACCTCCCAGATCAGGGCAGGCAAACGGGGCAGGTAGGCCCTCATAAGCTTCAGTGTTGTAGTCGCTGGGGGATGACAATGCCTAAACCCGTAGAAAAAGCAGAGATGGGGCTTAGCAGTCACTGAGGACCAAGAACAAGCAGCTGGAGGCATGAAAGATATCCCAAAGTGCTGGTCATCTGCACTGGTCATTGGTGGTTTGACCAAAAGCCATCAAGGTAGGCAGATGTGCACTGAATTGTTCTTTAAGACATAGAACCCCTTTAGTTAATAGGCCATGTTATTAGGTTGTATCTGAAGTTCTCCAAATGATGCTGGAGCAAGAGACTAGAGCTGATTTTCATGGCAAATTCAGCCCAAGGAAGAAGCAGTCTTTCAGGATACCCCATCAGGTCAGCCATTTCCTATCCTTTGCCATCTCTAGGCCAGAGAACTCCCAACTTGTGCAGCCTCCAGAAATGGGATAGCTAGTCTCTCAGGGAGGACTGCATGGTAGAAATTCTGGGGACAGACATCCCTGCAGGACAGGTGCACAGTTTCCCATCACCCAGGACAGGCCACCAGCATCTTCCACAGGCGGCTGTAAGTGTGGAGGTTGGGAGGCCAGTCTCTGTCAACTCTCAGCTCTACGCTGAGCTCTCACACTCACTACTCTGAGCATGACCCTGATGGCGGGCATCTCATCTGTAACTGAGCTCATGAAACTCTGGGGCCAGATGAGATGGGGTATGTCCTCCATAATGATTGCTGAGCAGTATTCAGCAATCATTAGCTGTTGTCATCATTGTCACAGAAGGTCACCAGCACTTCTGCATATGAGTGTTCAGAATAAGTCACTTGTGATTTTCATGAGCTTTGCATGTCCACAAACTATTCTGGGTGAAGCCTGGCTTTTGCCCCAAGGGTTGGCACTTCCTGCTTATCCTCATCCATTCTTAACACTTTCAACCTTCATCTCTTACATACTGCAACTCTCTTTCATGCAGTCTTGCACATTTGAAGATCACAAAACATACATGAAGTGGGTGTGGTGACCATGCACATCTCAGGAGGTTTGCAGTGTTCAGGGTGTCAGGGCTGGCTGGGCATGGGACCCTGACCATCATCTCTGGGGCTCCAATGCTGACTCTGCTGCACCTGACTGAATCTGGAGGAAGGGACTAAAGAGGGGAGGCCAGAGGCAAAGACAGTGGTGACAGGGAGATCAGGTACTATTACACAGGGGTAAATTGCGGCTGTCCCAGGAAAACTGCAAGGAAGGGTGCCTTAGTGATGTATAACTAGATCCCAGACCGAGAATCCCAGTCCAAGCCCAAGGCTGGCTAAACTGCATGGGATTATACCTGACCCTCTGTGCAGAAGGGCTGGGTCAGGTCAGGGCCAGCCAGCATTAGCCTCCAGAGGCTGGCCACACAGCTCCTGTGCTGTCTCCTGCCCTCTGCCCATGGCTCATCCTCCAGCATAATACTGAGAGCATGGCACCACCAGCCTTCCTTCCACACCAGCACTCAAGTTCATACTCAGAGCTTGTGTGCTTCCAATAGCTTAAAAGTGTGGATATTGGGTATTTGCACACCTATATTCACAGAAGCATTAGTCACAGTAGACAAGAGGTGGAAGAAACCTTAGGGTCCATGAAAGGATGAATGAATAAACAAATAGTAGTATATGTATAGGATGGGATACTATTCCTTAAGAAGGAAGGAAATCATGACAATTACCATGCCATGAATGAAATGTGAGGACATTATACCAAGTGAAATAAGCCAGCCACGAAAAGACAAATATTGTATGATTTCACTTATATATATGAGTTCACTCATATATATAATCACATATATATATGATTTCACTTATATATGACTTCCTAGACTAGTCAAATTCCTAGAGACAGAGTAGAATGAGGGTTGCCAGGGGCTGGGGGAGGAGAGAATGGAGAGTAATTGTTAATGGTGCAGAGTTTCAGTTGTGCAAGATGGAAAGAGCTCTGGAGACAGATGGCCGTGATGGTCACACGGCAATGTGAATGTGTTAACCTCCACTTAAAAGGCCTGCAATGAGCCAGAGTTCATGCCTGTAATTTCAGAACTTTGGGAGACTGAGGCAGGAGGATCGCCTAAGAAAAGGAATTTGAGACCAGCCTGGGCAACAAAACCCCACCTCTAAAAAATATATATTTTTAATTACCTGGGGGTGGTGGCAGGTGCCTATCGTCCCAGCTACTTGGGAGCCTAGGGCAGGAGGATCATTTGAACCTAGGAGTATGAAGCCGCAGAGAACTATGGTTGTGCCACTGTACTCCAGCCTGGGTGACAGAGCAAGATTCTATCTCCAGAAAGAAAAAAAAAATTGGTTGAGATAGTTAAGTTTGCATTATATGTATTTTATCACAATGTTTTTAGAAAATTTGGGTATTGGGCCCTGACACCCCCAGGCACAGCAGCTCCACGTGTGCCCCTGGGAAGAAGATGCAGGGTCTCTCTCCAAGTCTCAGGGCACCCAGCCTCCTTGTGCAGCCAGCTCCCCCGGGCCCCTGCACACACACACACCCTCCAGGCCTCTCTGGGCTCACGGGTGGACTGGCCCACCCTTGATGGTTCCCGTTATCTGCACAGACTGTTCCCAAGCGATAATACAGCTCGGGTCAGGCTGAGGGGACTGTGTGGGCCTATAAAGGACATGGATTTTCCAAGCCCATGGCCCCTGCTGTTTGCTCACCTGTCATTTCAGCTTTGTGACAAGGCTGACATGAAAAGGGGGAGAGGGCACATTTTTGGCAGGAGATGTAATTTATTGGAAGGCTGATGGCTATAAACATGCCCATCGGTTTTCAATTATAGCCCTGGGCCTGCCACGTGTCCAGGCCCCTGTTAATGCATAACCAGGTGAGCGGCACTCTTGGTTAGTGTGGAAACCTGCTTGTACCCCAGGTCTTTACTTCCTACTCCTGAGGCTGCTTCATCCTTTATTGGACACAGACTGGCTGCAAAGTGGGTGGCAAAGCTGAATCCAGGAGGAGGTGGCCTGCCCCAAAAGGGCCTGCTGCCCTGGTCTGGGTCCTCCAACCTTGGGTGGCAGCAGTCACAGAGGTGGACAAGGCTCCCTCATGACCTCTGACCCTAGAGGAGGACAAGGCACAGGGCGGGACACAATGGCTCTGTGCTCCAGAAAAGACAGTGCAGCTTGAAGGTTAAGGGTGACATCTGACAGCCAAGGCATATCCTACAATCCCAAATTCCTTCCCTGGGGGGAGAAGCCATTCACCAGTGCACACTAGACACAGGCCAGTGTTTATGAAAGTCTCACATTCTTAAAGTAAAGCAGCTTTTTAGTCTTTTCTTAAAAGTAAGGAATATGCAAAGAGGAGACTGAGGAAAAGAGGCAGGGCAGACATTGAGCATTCTGCTCTGCAGGGGTGAGGCAAGGAGAGTCACAGGAGAGGGACAGGGCAATGTAGGCCTGGGCAATCAGGCACTAAAGCTCCTCCTGGAACATACACTCCCAACTTAGAGAGTGAACCTGACAGGGCAGAGGCCATGGACAGCTGCGGGATAGGGTGCTCTTAGGTTCTTTAGGCGGGCCTTGTGTTTTCTTTTCCTCTGGTCTTCCTTAAAGGTTGTGCTGTCAAGGTCAAAATCAGACTCCTGAAAAATCATGTGGTCAGTAGTCACATTTTGGAAAATTCCTGTTTCCCTGGAAAAGTCCTCACTTTACAAATGCAATCTGATGGTCAGTGATAACAAAATATACTTTCTGAGAACTCAGGGCAAGGTCATGTTCTTCCTAATCCTCAGTTTCTTCACCTTCAAAGCTGCCAGTCAGACATAGTTGAGATGGCACCCTAGTTGACAGAGCCCAACACATCATCAGGATGAACATCCTGCTGCCTATTCCCCATCACTTGGTTCCAAACAATAAAGGAAGAAGGGCAATTATTGCCTTTCTTGTTACTCATGCCATTAAGTGCTGCAAAGTGCTTTGGGGTGAACTTTAGATGGGAAGAGTATTAAACACAAAGACATAGGCCTAGAAGTCCTCAGAGGTCGTGTGTATGCCAGAAGTAGTCCTGAGAACAGTTGAAGAAATAGATCATTTAGGCTAACAGACCCCAACCTTTTTTGCACCAGGGACTGGTTTCATGGAGGACAGTTTTGCCATGAGGAAGGTGGCGGGGTGAACAATGAGGGGATTATATTCTCATGGGGGCAATCTGGGTCCTTCCCACGTACAGTAGAAATCATGCTCCTGTGAGAATCTAATGCTGATCTGACAGGATGAGGAGCTCAGGCGGTGATGTGAGCAATGGGGAGCAGCTGTAAATACAGATGAAGCGTCACTTGCTCCCACTCATCTCCTGCTATGAGACCCAGTTCACAACAGGCCATAGACCAGTAACAGTCTGTGGCCTGCAGATTGAAGACCACAGATTTAGATGACAGGTCATTGGTTGAAATAAAAAGTTCCTAAATGGCACCAAATCCAGAATGAACTTCATGGTTGGGGGCAGGTTTTTTCCAGAAAACCTTCTCTTTAAATATAACATGCATATAGAGAAACACACAAATCACACATGGACAGCTTGATAAATTCCCACCAAGTGAACCCGCCCATGTAGCAGCAGAGCATGACCAGCCCCCCAGAAGCCCCTTCCTACCCAGCCCAGCTTAACCACCATCCTGACTCCAAAGACCACAGTTGAGTTTGGGTTAATTTCAAATTTCACATAGAGAGAATCATATTATATGACAAGCTCTCTTTTGTGTCTGGCTACTTTCATTCAAAATGATATAGGAGGGGATCTTCCATGTGGTTGCATGTGCCTGTGGCTCATTTTTTCTCAGAGCTGAGCACTGTTCCCTCATGTAACTGTGCCCATTCTATTTGCCCATCCTGCTGCAAATGGACACGTCAGTTGTTCACAGTGAGTGAAACACACATATGTGTACTTTTAGTACATGCTCAGTTTTCACTTAGCACAGAGTAAGGAGAGCCTTTGTGGAACTCTCCATGGGGTGGGGAAGTCTGGAGTCATAACACAGCTTGATAATATGTCCATGTCACATTGGGAATTGGCTGGTGTCCTGTTCCCTTGTCTGACGCTCAGGTTGGGCTAGACGGGAAGAGTGAGGTGACACGGTGGCAGGGTGGAATCACATTTCTATTAGGTGCACATCTGGCAAGGGATGGCTGGACCCAGGAGGGGTCTGTGAGGCTCTTTTGCTCACTGTGTCAGGCAAGCCATGAGCATGAAAAAGGACCATCCGTACAGTATCAACTTTAACTTAGTGAATGTGTAGGTGCAACACAGGGAGAGAAAGAGAATAGCACGCTGCTGAAATGCAGGGCATGGCTCTTAAAAATATCCCAAGGTCCAGCAAATGCATCATAAAAGTGGCTGGCTGAGACGATACGTGTGCAGGAGCAGGCAAGATGCGGTGATGTGGGGAGAGTGCTCAATACCAAGCAGGATTTGGCCAGGGAAGGACAGAAGCATTGGTGGGCTACCCCCTGCCCTGAGCCCATGAGCAGGAAATGCCAGGCTGGGATACACTCAGCAAATGGATGAGGACAACAGCATGGCACTGCCAGCCCTCATGCCGGAGGCTGCAGAGGACTCACTGAGCCTACATCTCTCTGTCTCTGGGACCTCCCTCCCCTTCCCAAGCAACAAGCAGAGGAATCTCCCCATTCCACTTGGGTCAAGCTAACTATTCCTGTCCTGCCAAGCCCTGAGCATCAGACTAGGGAGCATGACGCCAGCTGATCCCCAGTATGGTGTGCACCTATCACACAAATGCCATCTCATGCTGTAGTTCAAGTCTTCTCCACTTCATAAAAAGTTCCAAGAAGGCCTTCCTTGTGCTGTGTTAAATGAAAAATGAGAAAGTGTCTAGGATTAAGGTGTGACTCATTTTTAAAGTATCACCATGGTAGCCAAGCTTGGAGTTATGTTCCTGTAGTCCCAGCTACTGGGGAGGCTCAAATGGGAGGATCACTTGAGTCCAGGAGTTCAAGACCATCCTTGACAACCTAGCAAGACCCTGTCTCTAAAAAAGGGGGAAACTATTACCTGGGCACGGTGGCATAACTGCTGAGAGAGAATTTGAGGCTGTAGCGAGCTATAATGGTGCCTGTGACCAGCTACTGCATTCTAGCATGCGTGGCAGAGTGAGACCCTATCTCTAAATAAATAAAAGTATTGCCATGAATAGCTAGGCTTCACTGAGGATCAGAAGAAGTGGGCAGTGGATGAAGGAGAAAAAAACAACATTGACAGATGAAATCTCTTCACTCGTGAAACCCCTGCCTGGCCACTTTAGAATTCAGCATGATGAGGCGTAGTCAGGGGGTCAGGCCCTCCGTGGAAGTTTTGTTATGATGCCAAATGGCAACTGCCTCAAGGAGCATCAACACGGTGAAGGCCACATTAATTATGCTGTGTATCCACAGTCCCAAATATCCAACTCAAACCCATGTGGACTGGTGAATAGTGGACATAAATACCTAGAAAACCAAAACCAAAGCCAAAGCCAAGAGTGTCCTTGGCAGGGCCAGTAGCTCCCCCATTCTCAGCAGTTGCCATCAGACCAACAAAAGTCTGACTTGTGCTGCGGCTGATGGGAGGGACGGCCAGGCTCCCAGGGTCGGGAGATGGGGATCTCATTCCCTCAGAAGGTCCATGAAGTGCAGCTGTGTAGGGGAGGGAAGAAGCTGGAGAAAGGACCATTCTGCTCCGTAAGAGGAGCTTGTTGGGGTGGCTATGAGGGGAACTGGGGACACTCAGTAGACCACCCAACCTAACAATGAGATGTTCCCTTTTCTGGACTGTCCTGAGTGTGACTGATTAATCAAATTGGCCTGATTGGTTCCTCAGCAGACGTGCCCCAATTCCCTTTGGAACACAGGACTCTGGTATCCCTACAGAGGCGTCTCCTCTTCCTTGCCATCAGCTCCATCTGCCTCCGAGCCCTAGGACTATTGAGTGAATGGCTCACAGCGAGACCTGATCTGGACTCACTCTGCAGCAAAGCCCTGTGTATAACTGTTGCAGGATGTGAACCATCCTCATAAACATCTGAGGCAATGCCAGCATATTAACAAGTCCTACACAAAAAGACATCATCTAACTCATCCGAACGGGCCTCCCAGCATTAGCTCACCCAGTTATTTTTTATGAGATTGTCATCACCAGCAGCCACAGGATTAATAAAAATGGAGGGTAATAAAAGAAATCACAGAGGAAACTGATGCTATCAGCTGTGTAATAAAAGGAAGAAAGCAGCCTTCGTTTGTAATGACAAATTCTCCTGGTCTCACAAAGCTCAGAAATAAAGCCCAGGAAGTAGGGTGCACAGTTGGCTTTTGGATATAAACCACACACCAGTTCCAGGTAACTGTCTCCCTGTAGTGCTGTTTGCTGTGCGCCCATGGAGCTCCCTTACAGTGAATTCACAGTTTGAAGGAGGGAAGTGGTCTTCAAGTCTAGTCTAGTCTCACCCACCCCGAGACCGGATGCCACCCTCATTACTGCCATCTCCTGGTTTACAGTGGTCGTAGCCAAGGCCCAGACAGTGGCTGTCCACCACCAGCCTCATAGCTGTGTGGTGTTGCTAGTGGCAAGGGCTTCACAAGTCATCTACAAAGGCACCTTGGGAGCAGTGCCTGAGCCTCTCCTCGCATGTCCTGAAGCCCCCTGGGCAGGCTCTGAATCTTTCCAAATAGCTTCTTTTTGCTTCTCTCATCCCCAGATCTACACAGGTGTGGCCTAGAGAAGGCAGTCAAGCTGGCGGTGGGTGAAATTTGTATGGGATGGGAGAAAGGGCGACTCCTGTGAGACCCAGCTGGATCCTGTCTTCTGCCTCACACGCTGAGCTCCTGAGCTGAAATGTACATCCCAGGAGGGCACACTCACCAGCAAAGGAGCACACAGCTCATGGGGGGAGCCAGAGGGCAACTCTCAGCCTACGATGGAGCCTCTGTGCCTCTGTGCCCTGCATGTGGGAGCAGCACGGACAACACACACAGGAGGGGGAAGAAATAAGGAGACTCACTGTTCTCTTATTCTCCACAAAAACTAAACTGATGCCAATCTGGTTTCCCAGCCACATAGATGTGGTTTTGAGCATGATGCCATATCTGCATTTTGAAAAGAGGCCTGTACTACCTGGAGTGATATAAAGGACAAAGCAGGGCCAGCCCCAGCCAGAAGGACTAAGCTCAAGAAGAGCACAGAATCTACTCAGAGCCCAATAAATGTAGACGGCCACAGCCTAGTACAACTTCGAGCCCCAAGGGTGATGCTCTGAGGGAGCAGGACAGCTCAGACATCTACGGTGGCTAGAAGGGCTGGAGCTGGCATGTAGCCGATTAGTGATGAGGAGGGGGAAGGTAGCCATCGAGGGGTGAGCACGGTCCCCACGGGAATGAGCGGGAGGTGATACACAGCTAGAGGACAAGTGCACACTAAACGTTGGGACACAGTGACTTTGTCAGGGCCAGGGCTTTTCTCTGGAACCTGGGTGGTTCCAAGGGAATCATTGCAGTAGATGACCTGGAAATTTCCACAGTGTTATTTAATTACTAAGGACTTTTCCCTTGGTTATCAGAAAAGCTAGGCAGTGCTTCTCGGGAAACGGATCTTGCTCTTCCAACATGCTCATTGAACGTCTCTGGCTCATCTCAGCTCTTCGGGCATATAGGGGGAGAGGGGGAGGCCATGAGGAAGAGAGGTCCCCCTGTCAGGACCAGGGCCAAGTCCCCAGGGAGTGCAGCCAGCTCTCACCGACCTCCTGGCCCTCAAACTCAGATGTTTTCTGCTCTGGGCCTGGGCCTCCTGGGCCCCAGTTTCATGTCAAGGCTTTCTCCTGGTGGAGAATTGGGGTGCTCGGTGCTGCGTGAGGAAGGGGATAGCCAACAACCCAGATGCTGCAGCTTCCCATGAGGGGCCTGTCTCCTGTGTCCAGTGGGGGCTGAACTGGAGCCAACTAAAGTCTATCAGCACAATCCAAATGCCAGCCGAGGCCCCTTGGCCAGTAATAAACCCGTCCACTGCAAAAACAGGCCCAAGAGCCCAGGAATACAGCCCTGCCCATGTAATGATTAACTGGCAGCGAGGAGCTTGGAGGTCAGTGTGATAATGAGAAAGTTTACCTGAACTCCCTCAAGTGCAGAGGGCTGGGGAGGAGCTGGGCTAGCACCTGACTCCTGGCAGACACTTCCTGCCCCCTTTGGGATGCGCTCTTCTACGACCCCACAGCCCTGGCCCAGCTCAGCTGAACAGAGAAACTGTCATCACAACCCCAGGGACTTGGGGCCCTTGTAAATCCACCACCAAGAAAAGCCAGTGGGGGGCACCCTTCTGGGAGATAGGATTTCCCCAAACCCAAGACGTAAAGGTTCCGAGAAGACAGAGTTTAGTGCTTGTCCTAAGACACTAAAGGCTGCTGTGCTTGAAAGAAACTAGAAAGCATTTTCAGCAGGACTTTCTGGTCCCTGTTATGTTCTAGCATTTCTGTATTTGTGATGGAATTCTGCAACTTCCTTCTGAAATTCCCAAACCACTTCAAATTCCCAAACCACTTCAAACCACTTCAAACTCACACCTGAGTTTAAACTAACATGGCTTGCGAAGGCCCTCCTTTGTGTCTGTTGCAGTGCTTAGCACACAGTTACAAAGAACTCTCTCCCTGGGGAGACAAGGCCAACATACCGGAAAAAGTAATACTGAAAGTAATAATGAAAAAGACTATAAAGCTTCTCTGTGTTCTAGGAAATCACAGTGTCAGCTGAGGACTAATGGGGTGCCCTCAACTTATAGAAAGAAGCAAAGACTCAGGAATAAGTCATTCGAAGACATTGGTCATCAACAACCAAGATGGACCCATGAGCTGCTGCCTAAACCCTGTACAGTCTTCCTCATCACCAGCAGAGTCTCAATGCACAGGTTTGTTCACCCTATCTTCTTCCACTCTGTCTTTTTTTTTCAGTATTTCATTATTCAGATGCGTATGACAACATACTTACTTTTTGTAAGACAGAGTCTTGCTCTATTGCCCGGTCAGAGTGCAACGGCATCATCATAGCTCACTGCAACCTCAAACTCCTAGGCCTAAGCCATCTTCCTGCCTCAGCCTCCCAAGGAGCTAGGACTACAGGTACATATGTGCCACCACACCTGGCTAATTTTTCTCTTTGTTGTAGAGATGGAATTTCTCTCTTGCTCAGTCTGGTCTCGAACTCCTGACCTCAAGTGATCCTCCTGCCTCAGCCTCCCAGGCATCACCTCCCACTACCTGCCACTCTGCCATTCTTGACCTTACCATCCCTTTCTCAACCAACGGCAAAATTTAGAAGCATCATTTCTGCCTACTACTGAACCTGGAGGTTCTTCCAGCATAGTTCAAATTCTTCTTGTGTTAAAATGCTATGTATGGGTCTTTGAAAGCTTGCACCCATGACACACCCATCATAAGTTACTCAGAACTGTCCCAAGATGTTATCAAATATTGGCACCATGTCCTGGGTGAGCAGGAACAATGCTGAGATAAGACAAGTACCTAATTCTAGAATCTTCTTACCCCAGGAGCCCAACCACTGACCAATGTTCTCCTCCTATTCTTTTGTTATCTAATTCATCAACTAGCTTCTATTAAGACACCACCAGAGTAAGCCATATCCACTTCCAGAAAGTGTCTATTAGGTAAGTCCGTTTTCACTGACAGATGTGTATGACAACACTGACCTACTTTTAAATAAGTTATTCTTTAAAATATATACAACGTTGTGTGTTCCTGACAGAAATAATACCAACACTGTAAAGTGTTGTTCTTGGGGGAAAAAAATCAAGAAGAAATCAAGCTGCTAGATCTAACTATTAATTTACAGAAAATAAGGGGCTGAGAAAGAAAATGCTAAATGATTCCCAAGGAGACAATCAGTAGGATCCAGGATGTGGAAGCTGAACATCAGCTAGTGCCTGATGGGTACGTGGGGAATTGTTGTATTACTTGCTCTATTATGTGAAAAGTTTCTATAACAAAGAGTTTTAAATGCTCACAAGTGTTTTTCACATATACTCGCACACAAATCCAAAATAGCATTTAAAGGCCAGACACGGTGGCTCACGCCTGTAATCCTAGCACTCTGGAAGGTTGAGGCAGGTGGATCACCTGAGCTCATGAGTTTGAAACCATCCTGAGCCAAAGTGAGATCTTGTCTCTAAAAATAGCCAGGCGTTGTGGCAGGTACCTGTAGTCCCAGATACTTGGAAGGCTGAGGCAAGAAGATTGCTTGAGCCCAAGAGTTTGAAGCTGCTGTGAGCTATGACGCCATGCACTTTACCAAGGGTGACAAAGTGAGACTCTGTCTAAAAGTCTAAAAAAGTACTTTTTCTATAGACTAATTCATCCAAATATTGCCATCCCAGTTATTGGGCACAGTGTAGAGAATATAGATGCAATCTGGGCAAATTCTCTGCCCTTCCTCACTGAGCTTCAGCAACAAAGGGCACTCTGACCTCAGGGGATGCGGACCTATGGGGCAGGTGGAGTGCCAGGAAACAGCATCACTGGCTGGTAGGGAGCCTCTGCTTTTGTCCTGGGCTCCCCTAGGCCATGAGAGCTGGAGAGGACAGAACTGGATGGCAGACAGGGGCTGAGGCCCTGCACGGGAGAGCACACACAGTGACCTCAGGACCACCCCATCCTACCTCCCCAAACCTCACACTATGTGTCAGCGGGTCAGTCTCCTCCTCTTCCCTGCAAAAACTTCTAGAAGGCAGAGACTGGACCTGTGCCCAGAGCTGTGCTTTGCGATGGCAGCTATTCAATAAATGTATGTTAAATATATTTGCAAAAAAAATACCAATGTTCCTGTTTACTTCTGAGCCTGACCTCGTTAGGTGCTGACACTCACAGGCTCTGAGCCCCCAGAAACTTGGGGTTACTGCCCCAAGAAGACCACCTATGAGCTAGCTGGAGTGACAGAAGTGAAGGAAATGGGCCTCTCCTGCTCCTGAGCCCCCAGGCCACGTCCATGTGTGCTCTGCAAAACCAGGCCAGGAGGCCTTGCAGCTCTACACGCAGCACACAGACTGTTTTCACCTGGGCAATCATTCCCGGGTAGAGTGAGAGCTTTGGTTTGCTTTGAGTAGAACTTCCAGGGAGCAGCTGCTCAAACCCAGCACAGTGCAGCCTCATGGCTCCACTATCTCTGGTCTTAGTGTCTCCCAAGAAACCCTTTTTTGAAGTTCATGTGGCAAGGCCACCTCTCCTCGCCCTTTCTTGCAAGCCCAGATCCCCACTCCTTGTTTTTCTACTGGGTATGGGGCCTTGGAGCCCACCTTGGTGGCCAAGGGTGGGGGAGTGAGTATAGGGTCTGGCTCCTCACAGGGGTGGCCAACCTGTGGCCCCTGGGCTGCATGCAAATTATTTCATGACTGTTTTGTTTATCTGTGGGGTCAGATATCATGAAAAGTATGCATGGACCTATTCTTCTGCTCATCCATTTTCATTAGTGTTTATATATTTACTGTCTGGCCCAAGACAACTCTTCTGCTTACTTACAGATAATTCTCAAGCTTTTCCTCCTGCTAGAGGAATCCAGGGTGGGAAGAAAATGTGATTATTGGTATTATGTGATAAATAACACAAAATCCAAACTATTTTGTTGACTGAGAGGCTCTGAGAGGGAGGTGGCATCAAAGCAACTCCTGCTGCTGGGTGACGTGATATGGCCAGCACGGCCTCCTGACAATCCTGCTGCCTTCCCAGAAAACTGCCCTGGCCACAGGACACACTTCCAGCCATTCTGTCTCTCTTGTCCTAAGAGAAATTTGCTCAGATTTCTAATACCTATTTTTCTTCAATGCAATCCTAGGTGTTATTTAATGTTCATTTTATTTTCACTAAAGGTCTTAGCATAACAGACTTGGTAGAAAATGTAGAAGTTCACTGACTGCCTGGAAATTTCCCTTGTCTGGTGGGGCTATGGCAGATGCCCTTCTAAAATGGTTGTGTGTGGATTCAGTTTAGCTAACAGCAAGGTGAGATTAGTGAGTCCTTGTTTTAGACGGAGACTTGTTTGCCGACAGTCTCACCCCAACAACCTGACTGAGCCCTGGATGACATGCACCAACTGCAAATTTTCTAGGACACAATGAAATCAGGAGAGTGCCTACCATGGCAGCAGCCTCACCTTTTGGTTTTAATAAATGAGACTAATCCCTCTCCACTTCTCCATTCACCCCCTTCATGGTCCCAATAAGAGATCAGGTGACTTATTTCATTAATTGAAAGAACTTATAACCACTTGGGTCAAGAGTTGGAGAAACTGGGTCATGATGGCAGTCCTTGTGGATGGTCCTGCCCCTCCAGGGCCTTGATCCTGCAGAGATCTTGTACCTGGAGATGCCAAATCACCTACCTTCTTGCCTAAGCCTGGAAGAGGCTGCAGGGCTAACGACCCCTGGGGGCTTCTCTCACTTTCTTGAGAGCTGGATTTGATATAGGCAAAGAGCATTTAGAAATTACAGCACAAAGCAGTTTGGAATTATGGCTGAATCTGGTGTACACTGAGAAGCATCTCTGAGTTTGCTTGTTTTGAACTCAGATTCATCCTTGGTCTGTGGGAAGCCCCTAGCTGCTCTCTTCCCAATGTCCCCATGTACACTCCCTCTCTCCTGCAGTCTGCCCAGGGTCTTCCCCTCTGCTCCCTACTTCTGAGCCTCCAAACCAGACCCAGGTCGAGTGCTAGCCAGAAAAAGGTAGTAGGATGGCAGAGCCTTGCCAGTTATTGAATCTGAGTGACAGGTGTACAGGCATTCCTTGCACTAGTCCCTACATTTGTATAAGCTTTAATTTATAACCATAAAAAATAAATTCAAAAAATAAAAAGGTTCTTGGCAGATCCCCAAGCTGGCAGAGCACAGAATAAAGCTATTAAACAGTTAAAATAATAATTCATATCTGTTGACTACATATTAATACTATGTTTAAGTTTATGTTAGGCATTTTATAATATATGCCTTATTTCTTTAATTGTCATCATGGGCCCATGAGGAGGTACCATTCCACAGTTTGCAGATGAGGAACTCCTAAGTGAGCAGGCTGGTCTTCAGCCACCTGACCTCAGTGTTCACACGACACGCTCCTCTGCACTGAACCTCAGCCATTACAGGAGCAACTTGAGGACTCCTGCAGTCCAAGGCAAGCCAAGTCACCATTGGCACCCATTAAATCATATCATCACCGTGACTCTGAGGAATGTGTTGTGACCATGCCCACGTGACATATGTGACATGCTCAGGGAAGTAGCTTGCCCAAGGCCATATAGCCCAGAAGGGGCAGTGCCAGAATCCACACCCACTCTTTCATCCCAGCTTGTGGTAGAGACCATGACCTCTCCATCTCTGCCCAATTGCCTGGGTCACCCTTTCCCTCCTCCTTGTCCCGACAGACTCATCAGTGAAGGCCCAGGTGGTGTGGCATATAGGGTCAAGGCTCCTTCAAGAAGTCGAGGTCCAAGGGCCCCAAGGGGTGCTAGGACAGGGTAAGGGTTAGGCTAGTGCTACTCTGAGAGGATGGGTGAGCAGGCCCATCTATCTCTCAGCAGCTCACCTGTTGAGCGCAGAATTCCTGAGGGTCAGGTCGGAGAATGTGTGTTTTACAAGCTCTCTGGGTGCTTCTTCCAAGCACTAAAATTTATGAACCATGTTGTAGTTGTTTAAATTGTCTTTCTGAATCACCTCTCCCTGATTCTTTTCTTACCATCAAGGCATAAAAGTGTGTGTGCACAGAGAAATGGTGGAGGAGGAGGGAGAGACACTCAAAACTTGGCAGTGCTTATCTCTGCAGGGTGAGGCATCAGGTGACCTTTATTTTCATGTTATTATCTGTTTCATCTAAAACACTGCTTGACACTTGAATAAGCAGAGAGCCTGAATCCTTACGACCTTTAGCCCACAAGGGGTAAAGGAAGCAGGAGGAAGATCTCATTGGAAGGACATTTGTTAAACAGGGTGTAACAGTCGGGGGGGACAATCTCCAGCATTTGTACTATTTCTGGGTTTAGAGGGCCTCATAGATGTGCCAGTGGGAGAAACTCTAGCACCGCTTATGTGGGACTTGTGCAAAACTAAACACATGAGTTTAAACACATCTGAGCACGGGTAAAGTTTCTAACAATGAAGATATAAAAATAAAAGATTGCTGGTGAGTCTGCGCTGCCTCCAAAGTGCTGGGTTTTCATCCTAAGGACTGCAGGGAAGAGGGGGGACTGAGCTTCCTGACAGGTCTTTCCTGCTCCTGCTTCTTGGAGTTTTAAGAAATTCACAGACCTTTGCCTACAGTGGTGTGTAATGACAGTTAGAAGCCTTTCCTCAGCCGTCAGGCCAGCTTTGCAAAAACAGCTCTGCAAGCTAGGAACAGGAAGCCAGTAGTTCTCACCCACCACCCGGGCTGCCACCCTGTAGCGCAGTGACATGGCACCCTGGCCACCCGCCTGCCCTCCCGCCAGCGGAAGCTCCTCCTAGACTGTTGGATACGGGCTGGGTCAACGTCCACATCGGCGGTTGGGACTGTAATAAAGTGCAGTTGACTGGGGACTCGTGTGACGCAGGCTTCTCCACAGAGGGCAGGTCTCTGCCACCGCACCACCTGCTGACCTGGCCCTGAGAGTCCCCATACCACTTGCTGAGCCACACAGCCCTCAGTCTCCCTTTCAGGATCTAGTAACCATAACCGAATGCTTATTGCACATGGTTGGCAGAGACTGAAGAAACAGAGCTCTCTGCAAGACTTGGGGCTAAACTCCTGAACACAAGCAGTGGGCACTGGCTCACCACCGCATGAACAAATCAGCCCAGATACCCAGGAAGGCTGTCTCCTCCACCAGCAGGCAGGAGCTGACCAGCTATCCACTGTCCCTAGATACCTCTGTTCCCACAAGGGAGCAGCTTCCCAAATGTACTCTGTGAGGGAAGCCACATCCCGGTAACCCACTTCCTTGATTTGTCAGTCTTTCCTACCTGCAGCCACATTCCAATTAGGAAGTCAACTTTCTAGAACTTTCTTGAAAGTCCCCGCTCTCTTCCTTGTCCATTCCCAATCCCCTCCCCAATGCCTCACCCTAGGAACTTGGGAAAGGGGAGAAAACCAAGGCAAAGACAGGTGATCCTGGTCTCCTGTCAGCCTCCTTAGCTTCTCCCCGGAAGTTATGATCAGCTATCCTTTCTTGGTGAGAAATCAGAAAGGGAGCAGTTGGTGAACTGGGAAGAGGTAACCCAGTAGGCCATGACAAAGGACAGATGAGAACTCAGGTGGCTCAAATCCTGGGTTCTGGACCAGGCCAGCCACCTGCCACATGGTCAGCTCTGCCCCTCTGGTCAGCTGCATGCAGCAGGCCATGTCACTGGCTGTCCCCGTTGTCTGGGAAGCCACATGCCAAGCAAGCCACATGGCAGAGTCCTTTCCAGGAGGGGGTCTATACAGGCTACCTCTGGTCAACATGCAATTTATGAGGATAATCGTTTTCTCCAAGGCTCTCCTCCCTGCCCAATTTACAATTTAAATTGTGTTCAAGGAAAACAAGTTGAATGTTCTAAATCCCAAAGATAGTCATAAAATTGAGCAAGATAAAAGTCCAGAGGAAAAGTGGTTTACTCTGATGTGTTTTTCACCTCACAAACTGCTAAATAAACAGAACACACATAGCCCCAGAAGTGTTTTATTGTACCTCCTGTGTGTGTTTCCTGAAGATGTTTCTCTGCATATCTCAGCCTCCATAATTTAGCTAGAGCCGCAGGGGTAGGAAGCAGCTTGGCCATCTGTCCCCACATCAACCTGGGAATAGCGTGGCTGTGTTACTGTGCTTCTGGGAGCCATAACCTTTCGGGGGCACAAGGGGACATGTCACACAGCTCTTGTCCCTGGATAGCAGAACACTGTTTAGCCTTGTTCCAGCAAATTAGAGTGCATCATTTCTATTTCATATCTGCTGGTTCTCACCAAACACATTTCAATCAGTCTTCCAACCTAACGATGAGAACATCATGCTAGTCTGTTTGTTCCCCGACCATTTTTTAAGGAGTTAAATGATTCTAATAAAATCTGTAGCCCCAATAGGCAATGTTAGCCATACCTTGGACTCGAGGTTAACTTCTTCTGACATCTTGAATAAAATGGAGGAATCTAAAAATGTCCAACTACCAAGACCTTCTATGAGCCTTGAAAGACTGCTGTGGAATCTCATTTTCAAGGAGGTCCCCAAAGCCCCAGAAATGCCATCAGGAAATGGTCTACTGCTGGTGGCATAGAGGATGTGTGAGCAGGTTTATCTGTCCCCTTTCAACACATGCTTAGCCAGATTAGGTGTCTATAACTGGGGCTTGGTATTCGGTGGGTTTTCAGATGAGAAAAGGGTGGTGATTATCTGCAGAGTTCTAATCGGTCCTGCTAATGGCATCAAAAACTAAAGTTTCCAAAGATCTTGTCAGTAGCCTGTGTTCAAAGTCTTCCCTTCTGTGGTCACCCCATATTACAGTCAACCTAAGGAAGACCGAAGTCAACAACATACATACTACCAGGTGTTAAAGTTACAGAAGTTGACTATTCTAAAAGGGGGTATGTCTATAGGCCAAGAGGGATTCTTTAGAATTCCTCACCTTCATTCTGTACACAACTGGGGATGTGTAGCATTTCTGTACAAAATGTTCTTTCAGTAGAAGTCAATGGTTCCCAAACTTACACATATGCAAGAATTATAACTGCAAAATTGTTTATCCAGAACCATTTGACGGTGCTTTACAGGGGATTTAAGGGAATTTCAAAGGGAATTTGGACATGATTTTTGCTTTTCAGACTGATATCAGCCTAATCAGCATGTCCACACACACAGACTGATACCAGCCTGATCAGCGTGTCCTCCCACAGCATAGCTGGGAAACTAATGTGTCTGTGTGGGCCTCCTTGCTCTATTCTCCCAGGACACATGCCCCCCCCAAATCTGGATGGGCCATCTTTGTTCTCTGCCACTTCTGAAATACAAAGAAGAAAAAAGCAAAAACGGAAATCAGCATGTCAGTTGATTTCTCATGCCTCTACATTTAGGGTTTGTTTCTTTTTTGTTTGCTTTTTTTTTTTTTTCCTTTCTATACCTTGCATAACTGTATCCACGTCAAAAAATAATGTATCATCCCATAATTTAAAAAAGAAAAAAATCCACAGCATGTGCAGTATGTCCCAGGCGCCACTCAGTCTGAAACCACCAGAGTTTATCTCTGACCACCCACTGGCAGTTTGAAACATTACAGCTCGCTGATAACCAGAAATGAGTAAGCACTCTGGCCATTCAGGATGTCAGGCCCGGGCACCAATAAAAAGCTCATAACTCCTGTGCCTGCAGAGTTATGTGGCCAGCATGCTGGTGAAGGGACGTTTACACCACCTGTCTGCGGGTTACAAATGACAATTTAATCAGCATCCTCCTTACCTAACTTGGCCTGTCTGCCTCAGGGCCAATGGAAATGATTTCACAGCAGCTGCAAGGCCTCTGGTTCTGGAAGGCAGACTGACCAAACAGTCCCTGAACCGATTTCCTCAAAACTGAGAGGGAACTCAATCCACATAAATCAGAGGCTAAGTTGCTGGTGCCTGGGGGGAAATCTCAGGTTCTGACTGGCACTTTGGTAAGGAAGGTCATAGCTATTTCTGGAAGCAAGGGCCCTCCAGGGAGAATCTGACTGCCATCAAGGCAGAGAACAACAGAAACAGAGGGCAGCCACGTGCAGGCTGATGTTAAGATTGTTGCCATTTTAAAAAATGGTGACTGTGGGCAGTGCCTATAGCTCAGTGGGTAGGGTGCCAGCCACGTAAACCCAGGCTGACGGGTTCAAACCCAGCCCAGGCCAGCTAAACAACAATGACAATTGCAACAACAACAACAACAAATAATTGGGCAGGCGCCTGTAGTCCCAGCTACTTGGGAGGCTGAGGCAAGAGAATCACTTAAGCCCAAGAATTTGAGGTTGCTGTGAGCTGTGACGCCACAGCACTCTACCGAGGATGACATAATGAGACTTTGTCTCAAAAAAAAAAAAAAAAATGGCGACTGTGGGATAAAATGTAATTAATTTGAAAAATAGAGAACTAGAAAGAGATGCCTTGATAACTCCCTGCTCCTCCCCTGCTCCCACTCCCCCAAACCCAAGCCCCAGCCCTGTGTACAGGGGCCCACCCAGCTGGCCTTCCCAGGAGTGTAAACTGGCCCTGCTGGTCACTGCGTTCCACGCTCACAGCAGATGGTCAGTCAGTGATGTTTGGGGTCAGAAGGATGACTGTTGGTTTGGGTGTTTTTCTTTTTAGAATTTTTGGTATTACTTACAGAGAGTAAAGTGCATAAATCTTAAGAAAACTCTAATATCAACCCACATCTGTGTAACCAGAAGCCAGATAATGACCTTGCCACCTCCAGCATATGGGGCCAGTGCCCTACTCCTTTGAGCCACAGGCACTGCCTCCAGAAGCCAGATAAGAATATAGGAATATCCAGTCCTGTAGGGCCCTCACACTTCCACAGGCCCTGTCCCCGTGTCCAGTTAACCCACCTCACCACCCGCCCAGAAGACAGAGCCAGGTACTCTCACACGTCTGGCTTTTCCCTCGCCACCTTCTGTGATATTTCTTCATATCTGTGTGTGTGGCTGAGACTTAATCTTTTCATAGATGACTGATTTTTTTTTTTTTTTTTGAGACAGAGTCTCACTCTATTGCCCAGGCTAGAATGCTGTGGCATCAGCCTAGCTCACAACAACCTCAGATTCCTGGTTTCAAGCAATCCTCCTACCTTGGCCTCCCAAGTAGCTGGGACTATAGGTGCCAGCCACAACACCCAGCTAATTTTTTTTATTTTTAGTAGAGACAGGGTCTTGCTCTTGCTCAGGCTGGTCTTAAACTCTTGAACTCAAGCAATCCACCTGCCTCAGTCTCCCAGAGTGCTAGAATTACAGACACAAACCACCGTGCCCAGCCAATGACTGATTTTTTATAGATGCAGTTGGTCCTTGTTTGGCTTTGACTCTTCTTGTCAGTCCTTCTCTTTTCCCTATTCAAATCCATGTGTGAATTTGCCCTCACTGATTTGGTGATTTAAGTTGCTAAAGATAAAATAAATGTACCCACCCTCCCTTCACCCACTGCACACCGATGGGCACCTTCCACCATCCCCAAAGGCTTTGGTGAAGACCCTTGTTAAAGGAAGCCTCGCTCACCAAAGGAAGCGTCGCTCACCACTATAGGAATGTGAGACACTGTAGTAGGTTCCTGGAACTCTTTTGGAAATGGCTTCTCTGAAAGAGCTCCATCATTAAAGAGAAGTCAAGCTGGCTGTGGGATCTGAAGGATACACTGTATTCAGGTCTCAGAATGTTGTAGACTGTGTCCTGCGCTAGGGTTGAGGAGCATGAGAGAGAAGTGTTGTAGTTGGATGTTGGTTATAAAACCAGTTCAATAGATAATAATGTGAAGAAAGAAAGATGGGAGGGAGCAAGGAGGAAAAGTGCAAAGATGTTTCATAGGCTGCAAAGAAAGGATTGTGACAAGTAAGAGGAAAAGAGAAAGAGAGTCTTCCTAGTCTTCAGTATCTAGGGAAGGTGATGACCAGACATGAGAGGGCATGGTACGGAAGAAACACAATTTTGTACATTAAAAACAATCGAGGGCACTGAGTGTGCAAATTAGGATACCACCACGCAACAAACATGTATCTGCCAGCGTGGCCACCAGATGTCAGCCTAGGACAGTCTATTGTCTATGGGGCACCGCCCTCCCCTCCCCCTCTTAAACAGCTGGTAACAGCTTCTCTGAACCCAAATTCAGAAAGAAACATGGGACACAGTTGGAACCATTCTCAAATAAGGCAAATCTCTATTGTTACCCCCAACAATATAGTGAGCAAAACCTCATCCTGTAGGAATTATAGCTCCTTTTCCCACCTTTATTTATTTATATATATATATATATATATATATATATATATATACACATACACATATATATATATATATATTTATATATATATTTTTTTTTTTTTTTTTTTTTTTTTTTTTAAGAAACAATAATTTCTCTGTTGCCCAGGCTGGAGTGCAGTGAAGACCTGGATGCTTCATGAAGGGAAGGGGGATCCTATGAAATAAGTAACCCACCTGGGAAACAGGGAGCCCACATGGAGGAGCCTCCAATGCCAGTGACCCCAGCACCTGCAGGAGAGTGCAGGGTCCCGCCTCCCTGAGCAGGACTGCTGGCATCCTTTGTCCTCCAGGGCTCAGGACCCCAGTCATCCCCGCACACTCTTTTACCAACATCCCCACCTCTCTGGCCTGCTGTCTCCCCACTCTACACCGAACTTAGTCCAGATGCTTCCTCTGCCCCTCCACAGCCTACTGTGCCCTGCTGGGAAGCCACAGACTACAGGTTGTCCCATGAATTTGAGACCTTGCACCTTACCTGGGCTCGGCCCTGCCTGGCAGGACCTGGGCTTCTCCATAGAACTCTCACCAACCCTCTCTAATGGCTGTTCCAAATCTTGCCCAAAATAGTTTGGATTTCAGGCTATCTCACCTCACTCTTGCCTCTGGCCCCGGACAGCCTCTCCTGCCACAGAAGCTCCCTGCCCCTCCTCCCTCTTCATTCTTGGTATGGGGCACCCTCCACGCAGAGGGACGCATAAGTCACTCCTATCTTAACCAGGAGCTCCCTGACTCCTCCTCCCCTCCAGCTATCACTTCACCCCTCTGACCTTAGCCAAACCCCCTGCAGGTCCACAGCCACCTCCATCCACCCCCTCCCATGCTCACCACCCCCCTTGGCAGGACCCCTGTCCCCATACCCCCCCTAGGGCCACACAAGCTGTGACTTCCCATAGCACCAGGCAGGTTTCCCGTCCACGGCTGCCTGATCTCCCTGTGTGTTTGGCAGTGTTCACACACATCTCCTTCTTGAAAGGCTTCCTGCTCCAGGTCCCTGCCACCCACACACTCCTGGTTTCCTCCATCCCAATCATCTCTCCACAGTCTCTCTTCCCACTCTTCAAAAATTGGCATTTCTCATTATTTTGTCCTAGGCCAGTGATTCTCAGCAAGGGACAATTTTCCCCCACTGGAGGCATCTAGCAATATCTGGAGAAATTATGGTTATCACCACTGGGGGGTGCTCCTGGTGTCTAGAGGGCAGGGAGTGGGGGGACACTGGTGGGCATCGTGTCGTGCACAGACAGCCCCATGGCAGAGCATGATCCAGCCGAAGATGCCAAGAGCGCTGATGTCCAGACACCCTGTGCCAGGCCCTCCCTTCCTCTCTTCTCTGTCAACACTCTCCATGGCCAGTGCCTTTCTGCCTGTCTCTTTGAGGATCACAATGGCTCCAATTCACACCTCCCTGAGGCTGCAGTCTGGGTGCCTCTAGAACATCTCCACATGGCACTCATTCTGTCCAAAGCCATATCACTCCTTCCATTGACAACACCCACTCCCATCTAAGTCTCTTTCTGTCCCACATCTTGGAGAATCACACACATCCATTCAAAGTCTTGGCTCACCCTTGACAGCTCTTTCTTCCTTCTTTTGTAGGTCTACTGATGACTGGGTTCATCTGCTCCAGCCCTGAATATGCACCCCCTGTCTGCCCACTTCCTCCCATCCCCATGCAGCTTCCTGGTCCAGGCTGCTGCACCTTTCACCTTTATCCCTCTAGCAGCTTCCTAATAGGTTTACCCCGACACACTTCCCCTCTGCAACCCACAGCCCATCCTGAGGCCAAAGTATCCCTTCTCAGATGCCCGTTTGATCTCAACCTTCCCTATGCAGAGCTCTCCAATGGTGCACCACTGCTTCTCAGGATTCAAGTCCAAATCCCTTAACTTTTTTTTTTTTTTTTTTTTTGCAGTTTTTGGCCTGGGCTGGGTTTGAACCCGCCACCTCCAGTGGGGCTGGCACCCTACTCCTTTGAGCCACAGGCACCGCCCTAAATCCCTGAACTCTTTTTCTTTGCTTTTCATAATCTAGCCCATTCTTATCTCTCCAGGAGGAGAATCTCTCACCATTTTCTCCCTCTCCCCACCCTCCATACCACCCTCTGCCCCAACCTGGTGAAGTTCAGCTGCATGGGAGCTATCTCAGTCCTCAAGTGAGTCAGAGCCATGTTGTCCCCGACAGCCAGGCATCTGCACATGACCCTGTTTGACCTACACACCTTCCTCCCTGCTGCTCATTCCTAGCCCCTTGTTGGGTGTGACTGTAGACAGCTCTGCCTTCACAGCCCCTCCTGCGGATCCTGAGTTCTCTTCTGCTCAGTGCCGGCCCTTACACAGATTCCTGTGCTTCCCAGCATAGCGTCCAGCCCACAGAGATGCCCATAGACTTGTCTTTCCTCAGTATTGACGCCCTTTCTGACGGCAGGAGCTGCCCCTGCCTAGTCCACAGTGACATCCACAGTACTGGGCACAGAGCCTGACACAAAATAGGTGCCCATAAATATCTGTTAAATGAGTGAAAAAATAAACACCTTCTTAAAAAACCATCCAAAGGTAGGTTACTTTACACTATAACAAGAATTGTGGCTTACTGGGTAGGGCGCCAGCCCCATATACTGAGAGTGGTGGGTTCAAACCCGGCCCTGGCCAAACTGCAACAAAAAAATAGCTGGGCATTGTGGCAGGCACCTGTAGTCCCAGCTATTCAGAAGGCTGAGGCAAGAGAATCGCCTAAGCCCAGGAGTTGGAGGTTGCTGTGAGCTGTGTGATGCCACAGCACTCTACCGAGGGTGATAGAGTGAGACTCTGTCTCTATAAAAAAAAAAAAAAAAAAATTATAATTCAAAATCACTGAAATCTCTGTTTAAGCAACAAACTTGTGGGGTTTCTCTGCTAAGACTGACTAATACCCACACTCAATTCAAACTAAGGAATTTCTGATTCTTAAAATTAAAGGAACTTCTCCTAAGCAGTGAGGAGCAGGGAATCAACAGCTGACTTCACCTCCCGAATATTTCAGATGTTTACCCCAAGCACTAAGCCTGTGTGTGTGAACCCTCAGTGGCAGGGTCAAGGATGAGTGAATTAGGTAGGAATGTAGCCATCAATCACAGAACTGGGCTGTTAAATTGAACGGTCGCTGCTTTCGTTGTTTGTGTTTGTGTGAATACATCTAAATACAGAGCCTTGGCGCTGCTTTCTCTCTGCAATATTATAATCATTCAACAGTATCTTTAAGTGCTCTTATTTTAAAAATAGCCTAAGGTGGCTCAGCATGGCAAATGGAATACTGGTGGCAATCCGCACCTGCCCAGGAGAGGGTGAGCCACTGGGGGTGCAGGGGACGCTAGCTCATCCACTGAGGCAGGAGAGACAGCAAGGGGTGAGGCTCAGTCACCCTGCTTCACCTCAGCATGGAGATTTCCTTTTTTTTTTTGGCCGGGGCTGGATTTGAACCCACCACCTCCAGCATATGGGGCCAGCTCCCTACTCCTTTGAGCCATAGGAGCCATAGGCGCCTCCCAACATGGAGATTTCTATCTTCTGACCTTCTTTCAGGTCAGTGCCCAAGTAAAAAGGCAGGCAAAGGTACTAACTTTGCTCTGCTCCAGCCAACCTTAACAAACTCTTTGAAAGCAATAACCAGTCAGAAAAGCTTTCTGTCTCTACCTAGACACCTGGCTGGCTGACCTTTAAAGATAAAAAAATAGGGCCAGGAGTGGTGGCTCAGGATAGTAATCCTAGCACTCTGGGAGGCTGAGGTGGGTGGTGCCTGAGCTCAGGAGTTCCAGACCAGCCTGAGCAAAAGCGAGACCCCATCTCTAAAAATAGCCAGTCATTGTGGCAGGTGCCTGTGCTGCCAGCTGCTTGGAAGGCTGAGGCAAGAAGATCACTTGAGCCCAAGAGTTTGAGGTTGCTGTGAGCTATGACTTCACAGCGCTCTACCCAGGGCCACAAAGTGAAACTCTGTCTCAAAAAAAAAAAAATTAAAATTAAAAAGAAATAAACAAGGCAAGCTTCCTTTCACCAAGCACACCTGTCCACCTTCACACAGATGTCCCTGGTGTGGAACAGCCCCTCTGGGGTGAGAGCTATCCAACTCAGCCATCAGGTGGAGCCTCCTCAGCCACAAGGCCCACCTGGGTGGTTCCCAACATGCAAGGAGGGGTTGAGGGCGCAAACAACTCCAATCAAGACTTCTCTGTTCAAAGTAGCAGCTGCATGGTTGGGTAAGCACCTTGAGGAAGTGGCTGGTCCATCAGCAGGGATATTCTTTCCTGAGCTCACAAGGCCTCTGCCAACCAGCTGTGCCTAAGCAGATGAGGGTGTGTGATTAGGCAGGGAAGGGAATAGGGAGGGGAGAGACCAAACTCCACCCAGGCATTCCAGCCAAAATTGCTTTAGGCTAATGGTTTTCAAAATGAAATATTGATTGGTAATCCCACTTCTCTCAAAAATCTATGTCACCAAGACCTATGCCAGTACTTGTGATGGTAATAAACTAGAATGGGAGCCTGCTCTATGCGGCTGAAGGGGCAGGGCTGATTGTGAGTATTCTGAGCATGCCACGGCTGGAAGCCTCTATCCAAGAAGCTCAGTGAGTGTCCCCTGGATGGCCCCTGTGCTTCTGAACTCCCTGGCTAACTCTCTTCCTGCAGGCCTGTCTAGCCGCCAGCCTCAGGTCCCTGCATGGTCCCATTCTCTTTCTTGTCCACTTGACCACAGCTCGTTCCTTCACCCACACGGGACAACACCTCCGGAGACAGCTCGGTGGAGCAGAGTGGTTTTTATGCCAAACAGACCTGAGGTCAATCCTGATGCCATCATTCGATAGTTTGGGACATACCATTGAACTTCTCTGAGCCTCTGCTTCATCATCTTTAAAACAGGTAGAACCACTTCAGTCATAGACTCTTGGTTGAAATTAACAGAACCCATTTGAACTGGGTTTGGCTTAAGCCAAGAAAGAGAGGTAATTTATTGAGGAGCTTCTGTAGTACATCTTGGAATCTGAGGAAGGCTCAGTAGCCTACAACACTACCTCAGGAGGATGAGGGAGGCTAGGGACTGGGCAAACAGCAAGTGTATCACGTGGCCAGGCACACAGTAAGTGGTCCTTAAAGATTAACTGCTATTACTTATAAACTGCTTGCATCTAGACTACCTCAGTGTACCATCTGCACAACAAAAAAGAGGTTTTGCATATTGATAGAGGCCAGGTATGTGGCTCTCATCAGAAATCCCAGCACTCTGGGAGGCTGAGAAAGGTGGATCACCTGAGCTCAGGAATTCAGACCAGCCTGAGCAAAGTGAGACCCCATCTCTACTAAAAATAGAAAAATCAGCCAGGTTTTGTGGCTGGCAGCTGTAAGCCCAGCTATTGGGGAGGCTGACAAAGGAGAATCACTTGACCCCAAAAGTTTGAAGTTGCCATGAGCTAGGCTGACACTGTGGCATGCTAGCCTAGGCAACAGAGTAAGACTTGGTCTCAAAGAGGGAAAAAAAAAAGTATATATATATATATATATATATATATATATATATATATAGAGAGAGAGAGAGAGAGAGAGAGAGAGAGAGAGAGAGAGATTTATACATAATAAAAATATATTTTATTATAATATTTTAGTATATAAATATGCACATATATTACATTATATATATAAAGAGAAAGAGAGAGAATTTCATCACATTTGTGAACTTTGCATCTGCCCTCTTAGCATCCTTAGTATTTCTTCTTAGTCAGTGGAATTTTCCAGGCATTCTGAGGGATTTATTCTATCTCATTTGTTTAATGTTTCCAACCAGAGCCTCTGACTTCCTCCAGCAGCAGAGGAGGCCCTGCGGCTGGGCTGCAGAGAGGAGCCTGGGATCAGGAGCATCCCCTCCCCCCCCACCATCGCCCTTCCCTTCCCCCACCACTCTCACCCGCACCATTGTGCTTCCCCTCCCCCACCACGACCGTGAAGCCCATGATGACAAGCCCATGCTCTGTCACATTTCTCAGCCCTGTGGCTTCCTGTCTGGGGCTCCTCCAGGCTCTCCCTTTGCACAGCGTTGCCTGCAGCTGCGGGTGCTTGTTTTCTAGGGACCTCCCTAGAAACAGTAACTCCCCATTCCCTCTTCCCTCCAGCCCCTAGCAACCACCAATCTGCTTTCTGCCTCTATGAATTTGATTATGTTAAGTGCCTCATATAACTATACATTTGTCATTTTATGACTGGTTGATTTCACTTAGCATAATGTCCTGAATGTTCATCTATGTTGTAACCTGAATCAGGATTTCCTTCCTTTTCAAAGCTGAATAATATTCTGTGTGTGTGTATCCCACATTTTGCTTTTCCACTCATCTGTTCATGAACACTTGAATTGCTTCCCCTTTAATTGCTTCTAGGATATACCCAAAGGGGGAATGCTGAATAATATGGTAATTCTATGTTTAATTTTTTGAGAAACCATGACACTGTTTTCTATAGCAGCTGTATCATTTTATAATCCCACCAAGAGTTCTCATTTCTCCACATCTTTGCTAACATTTGTTATTTTCTGTTGTTTTTGTTTTTTTATTTATTTTGATAGTAGCCATCCCAATGGTTGTGTAGTTTTGATCTCATTGAAGATTTGCATTTTCCTGAAGATTAGTGATGTTGACTGTCTTTTCATGTGCTTGTTGACCAAGTGTACAGCTTCTTTGGAGAAATGTTTATTCAAGTCCCTTGCCCTTATTTGAACTAGGTCTTTGAGTTTTGTTGTTATTGTTGTTGTGTTTTTCTTAAGTTTTAGAAGTTCTCTATATATTCTGGATATTAATCCCTTATCATGTATAAAATTTGCAAATGTCTCCCCCCATTCTGTCAGTTGTCTTTTTACACTCTTGGTAGCATCTTTTGATGCACAGATGTTCTTAATTTTCATAAAGTCCAATTTTTGTGTTGTTGTTGCCTGTGCCTTTGGTGACATTTGGGAAATAATTGCCAAATCCAATATTGTGAAGTTTTTACCCTGTGTTTTCTTCTAAGAGTTTTATGGTACTAGGTCACATTTAGGTCTTCGATTCATTTTGAGTTAATTTTTGCTTATGGTGTAAGATAAAGGTCGAATTTCATTCTTTTGCATGTTGATATGCAGTTATCCCAGCACCACTGAAAAGCCCCTTTTAATGGTCTTGGTACTCTTGTTTAATGTTTTGCCCATATATGCCAAATAGCCACGTGTGGTTTACTTCTGGACTTTCCATTGTGTTCTATTGGTCCACATGTCCATCTTTATGCCAATACTACAGTGTTTTGATTACTATAGTTTTGTAGTCAGTTTTGAAATCCAGAGGTGTGACTTCTCCAACTTTGTTCTGTTTTTAGGCTTTCTTGGCTATATACTTAGCTAAGCCTAAAAAGTTTTACCCCATGCAAAATGAGGATGATACTCAACTGCTCCATTGGATCATGTGTGCATGTGTGTGTGTGTGTGCATTAGATGAAGTAACATGTATAGAGCACTTAGCACTTAGCACTTTGCCTGGAATAAGGTATAATTAAAATATTTTAAACTGCCATTAATATAAAATGATATAAATATCCTTTAATAAATTATTGCCTCTTCCAAATTAGCAACTGTGACATCTCTTTCATGACATGCGTGTCATCAGGAAGACTCATGTAGTATTAGCTGTCCCCCAGTATTCACTGATCCTGCCTCAGTACAAACAACCCTAGAGGGGGTAGTCGCACCAGTGTTCAAACCACAGCTCTGCCCTATGATAACTGTGCCCTAGGGTGAGACACTCTTATATTTGAAATGGACATAATAATACTCTTCTCAGAGTCTTTGGGGGTGGGGATATGTAGAGATAAAACTATTTAAATGTATACAGTAAGCCCTAGCTCTACGCATTGCACATAGGAAACACAAAATAAATACGTCCTCCCTTCTCACCCATTTCTCCTTGTTCCCTTTCATTTCTGCTTTAGACAGCTTGTTTCATGGCTTTTCTGCTTCTCCCATAAAAACAGCACATGCCATGGTCTCTGACACAGAGAATGCACTATCTTTTTAAAGAAACTAGAAAAATCTTCCAAAACAGGGGCAAAGCAATGCCACATCTCACCCTGGAGGAAGCGCTGAGTCGGTAAGGGCTTGAAGGGTTGGCCACCTCACCCAGTGGTCACCACGCTGGGGCTCAGCCAGGCATCGGCAGGCCTGGTGCTCGGCACGGATTCAGCCCTGGGATTCGCATATGGACTTCTTCATTTATGAATTCATCAGGAAGTACTTACAGAGGGTCTACCACCCAGTTTTATGGCCACCAGAACTCCCAGTCATGTGGGAAGACAGGTAAGTATAAAAATACAATACAGATGAAGGCAGTGAAGATGAAGCCGGGTCTACTACCAGCCTTGATCTGCTTCTGTTTCCTGGGTGTCTTTCAGAAGGAGCATTAGAAACAAACAAAAGTTTCTGAGTGAAACAGGTCCCAACGATAGAGCAGCCCACCAGTTTGCCAGGAACATTCCTACTGTGCGGAGGACCCCAGCTTAATCGCAGATTGTTCAGGAAAGGCCTGAGCATTTATTTTCTCCCCATGGGAAGGGGCATAACTGCAGAGTGACCCCAAGAGTGAGGCCAATGGTTGCTTCCTCTCCGCTGCACAGAACTTTCACAGGAAGAATAACATCCGAAAGCACCAGTGATAGTTCAAGATCAAAGCTTCAAGCTCAAGGTTCTTCACATTTCCTCTTCACTTGCTCAAAGTCTTCTTCTCTGTGAAATAATGTGTGATCTCTGTTCCTGGAAGCAAATCTCCTGATTCTAACATAAAAGGATGTGTTTTATGCCTTGCTCAGTTTCCAAGGTGACGTCAATAAACATAGCTGATACGTGCACCATGGACGGGAATAATGCTCCCCTGAGCCCCTTCTAATTACTACCTATTAAATTTTGTACCCTGCCTCAAAAGGATGTGAACTGAGTTGCCCTGTTAAATTAATGAAAAAGCTATCCTAAGTATGACATAATTAATAATTTATCTTCTATAGCATTCTATAATATGGGACACTGAAACCATTTTTTTTAAAATTAACTTCAAAATTTTAAAAATAAATTTCCTTGCCACAGACATTTATTTTCCTGCTGCTGCTGTCCTTGTTCACCTTCAGTGTGGTTAGGATTCATTATTTCCCAGGACTGTGACATTAGGTCCTTCCAGAACAAGCTGTTACCCAGAGAGGAGGCTGAGAAACAGAAGGAGTACGGAGGAGAACATTTAGAAAAAAATAGTCTTGAAATATTAATTAAAACCCAGGCTTTGTGTTATTTCAAATTTGAGGTGGGAGGTGGGGAAGACATTTACAAACTTTACAGTAATATCTACTTTTTCATCAAATAACTCAAAATATAATCCTGATATTTCAGATATATTGATATATCAAAATTCTCAAAGATGTGATTTTTTTTTACTCACCAAACAGAAAACAATGTTTATAAATTACTCAGAAATTTTGAGGACACGTGAAGACTATAGGTTTGAACAAAATGTAGAAATCCAAATTTACTATATTGCTGGAAAGCTCTCTCTCACACACACACACACAAACAGCCTACCATCTCCACTACCCCTTAAAAGATATTTAATCTGTATTCTTAGCCACACTCCACAGTTTCATATACTTGGTCCCAGCTCTGAATGATGATGAAATAACTCCACTAACCTTTGAAAGCTTTAGAGAATTCTGCAAAAGTGATGGGATTTTAACTGGCTCCGTTCTGTTGCTATTTGTGTGGCAGCTTCCACACAAAGAGGATGATACATATGGTTCATTCAGCCACACCAGCACTTGTGGTTGGTGAACTTAGTCTCCATGGCAAAGAAAAGTCACCAGCTACATAGCAACAACAAGGGTGTGACCCAAGTGGGGGTCTAGACCCAGCTCACTCTGCCCCCAGGAAGATGGCCAGGCCCCGCCCTGTGTCTCAAACCTTAAGCAGCTGATTCTGAGTCCCTGCTGGGGTAAAAAGAATGGGGGAGACGCATAGGGACTGCAGGCCAGACATTCTTAAAGTGAAAAAGCAATGTGTAAACTGTCACATAACACAGCTTCATTTCTGCCCAATACTCCCATGTGTGAATGTATACATATCTGTATATTGAGAATAAATTCTAGGGGAATATTACCCAACTATAATTGATGGTTATTCCTTTCAGACACAATTTTTGGATACTTTAAGTTTTTGTTTTACTTTGATATTTAATATTTTAATAATGAGCATGTAGTAGTTCTGAAATCAGAAAAGGGGCGTTTTTTTATTTTAAAGAACAAATATGCAAAATAAGTTCAAGCACTTCATTTTTACATATGATCAGACATAGTTTTATTAACAGCAGAGTTGATAAAAACAAGATTATCTTAGCCCAAAGAAATACAAATGAGGCCTTATGTATTTCCTCACGTTCTCTTTTTTTTTTTGAGACAGAGTCCCACTCTCTCACCCTGGGTAGAGTGCCATGGCATTATCAAAGCTCCCTGAAACCTCAAACTCCTGGCTCAAGCTACCCTCTTGCCTCAGCCTCCTGAGTAGTTGGGACTACAGGTGCCCACCACAATGACTGGCTAATTTTTCTATTTTTAGTAGAGACACAGTCTTACTCTTGCTCAAGCTGGTCTCAAACTTCTGAACTCATGGGACCCTCCTGCCTCAGCCTCCCAGCGTGCTAGGATTATAGGTGTGAGCACTGTGCCCAGCCCACATTCTCATCTTTAATTACAAAAAAGAATATAGGATAGGTTATAGGATCCTGATTTTTAAAGGTGCTAGTTCTTCAATTTGAAATGAATTTGAAGGTCCTGAGCTAATGAGGCAAAAGAGTTAAATAAATTCCATGTGGAAAATTCCAAACTTGGTCCTAGTTTATATCAGGATTTTTAGTTTTTGTGAGCTGAATGCTACACTCATCTCATTTTTCTGCTCTTTTTCCAGACAAAGTATCAACAGGTATATTCTACCATGTCATTTAATGCCAAATCATAAACATTTCCCCACATTTAAAATTTTTTTTTCAGAAGCAGATTTAACACCTCCATAGAAAAAAACTGTGTCTTAGTTGATTTGGCCACTCGCCTATCATTGGCTCTTTGTGTCTTTCATTAGCTGTTAGAAATAATCATTATTTATTCTTCAACTCATTCATCCACAAATTAAATGGATACTTTTTTCTTTTTTTTTTTAGATTAATGGTATTTTACTAGAGAATATGAATAACTGATAAATTTGATCCATATATCTTTGGAAAGATAAGGAAATGAAATTATAAAATAGTAACAATCACTGGTGACCTTTCCTTCACATTTAAAATTTTCTTTTTAATTTCAAATTAATATGAAGGTACAAGTTTTTAAGTTACATTGTTTTCACTTCCAAGGTGAAGTTCAAGTTGTACTAGAGCCCTCGATGTGCTGAACACTCTCACATTGTGCACGTTAGCTGAGATCCCGCCAATCGCCCTCCCCCTCCTCCCTCCTTTCTTTCTCCTCTCCCCTCCCACATGCTAGACTATATTCGTGTTTTATCTATTCATGTGGGCATGTAATTGTTTATGTATTGTTTTCATGTTAGTATTGAGTACATTGGATTTTTTTTCAACCCCATGCAGGTAAACATAAAAGATGTAAAGTCTTCATCTTTTCTTATGGCTGAATAATACTCCATGGTCTACATATGTCACTATTTGTTAATACATTTATGGGTTGATGGGCATTTGGGTTGCTTCCATGACTTGGCAATTGTGAATTGAGCTTCAGTAAACATCAGCAAATACTTTTAAAGCACTTGCCCTTCCCCAGGCAGGAGCTAAGCTCTGAGCAATCAATCAAAGGAGGCACAGACTTTCCGAGGGAGCTCATGGTCTCATTGGCAGAGACAAACGTCAACCAACTAATGCCTGTACCATCACACACCAAAATGATTGCTTTGAAAAGAAAGTGGAGTTTGATGAAAGGTCATACAACAGGAATCCAACTGCTATGGGTTGAATTGTGTCCCCCTGCAAAATTTGTATGCTAAAGTTTTAACCCCCAGTACTTTAAGGTAGAATTAGATTTTGTAAATAGGGTCATTGTAGATAGGATTAGTTAAGATGAGGTCATCAGGCGGGGCCTAATCCAAAATGTCTGCTGCCCTTATAAGAAAAGGGAACACAAACATTCAGGGACCAGGAGACCACCATGTGGACAGGAAAATGGCCATGTCCAACCCAAAGAAAGAGGCCTGGCGCAGACCCCTCCCTGAAAGCCCTCAGAAGGAACCAGCCCTGCCAACCCCTTCATCTTTGACCTCCATCCCCAAGATGGTGAGACAATAAATTGCTGTTGTTTGTGTCACCCAGGCTCTACCTGGTTTCAGCACTAGAGGGAGGCTTTTGGGGAAGTGACATTATTAGACTATAACCTGGATGATGGGGGGAGTCACCAGGAGAAGAGGAAAGGAGAGTGATGTGTGGAAAAAGACAAGGGGGATAAGTTATCCAGGCATGTTTAGGATGTGGGGTTTTAATCTGTGGTCAGTGAGCCAGGAAGTGACATGATCAGGGTGGCCTTTTGCACTTAGAGTCCAACCAAAGATACTTTTTAAAGCAGAGCAGCATGTAACACAAGAAATTACCTGTATAAATTGTTGGACAGGCCAGAGAAGTAGGTCAAGGTCTGGGCCTGAAAAGGGGATTCCCAGAACACTCCCACAGGGGGCACCTGCCAGGGGAGCCATTACCTCTACTTCAGTCAGGAAACTGAGGAATGAGGAAGACGGACCTCTCTGCTGGCTTCTGAGCACACCACAGAGGCAGCCATTCAGAGCCTGCAGGCTGCTCTGCACCTGCTAAACACACTCCTGCTGGACCACACCTACTGGACCACACCTGCTACACCCACACCTGCAGGACCAGACAGACACCTGCTGAGAGCCATACCTGCTGGATGACATCTGCTAAAGCCACACCTGCTAGACTCATGTCTGCTGGAACACACCTGCTAGACTCACACCTACTAGACCCACACCTCCTAAGGCCATACCTGCTGGACCCACACTTGCTGAACCACACCTGCTATACTCACACCTGCTAAAGCCACATCTGATGGACTCACACCTGCTAGACCCACACCTGCTAGACCCACATCTGCTAGAGCCACATCTGCTGGACCCACACCTGCTAGAGCCACATCTGCTGGACCCACACCTGCTAGACCCACACCCACCAACACATATACTTGCTGGGTTTACACCTACTGAAAGCACACCTGCCAGAGCCACACCTGTTAGAGCTACTCCTACCAGACCCATATACCTGGTAGACCCCACATCTGCATACCACCACTCTCCCTGCCTCACTCTACACTAACTCACATTGTCTACAATTTAAGCAGAGCCCAAGTTGGAATCTGAGTTGCATGGACTCTGGGAAATATGGTCCTCATCTTTCCAGCCTTTCTGCAGGACAGAGAGTTTCCCTGGGAGGAAGCTGGAGCAGATGCAGAGTAGACCAAGTACTGCATGCTCTTCAAGGGATCACTTTGGTTGTTATATGGAAAGTGGACCAGGGGAGACAGAGGTGGAGAAGGAGCCAGGGAGAAGCCAGCTGTATAGTCCAGATGAGAGATGGTAGTGGGCAAAGCCAAAGGGCAGAAGGCAGGTGGAGGCAAGAGACTGAGGTACACATTTTAAAAATAAAAAACACCCAAAGTCCTTGCTCTGATCTGCATGGCCAGAGGAACCCCAGCTCCTGCCTCTCTCTGCCTTCCTCTCAGTCTTCCCCTGAACTGTCTGCTCCAGCCTGTTATTTGACAGTAACTACTCTCCAGGGTCTCAAGTGACCTGAACCCATCAGAGGTAGGAGATCCATCCTCAGTTCTCAAGACCCTACTCAGGGGAGAAAGGATTACCAAGAATGGTTGTTTCCCACCAAGAAGGACCAGAGCTTAGAAGACAATGGCACACCCTGCCCCAAGCTGTACTGCTAGACCCTTTTTGGTGACTTCTAGGCACACTCCTTGGAGATCTGCCCTCACCAAATGCTTTTGGCCTCTACAGCTATGGCGTGAATCTGTGATGCAGTGTTTATTCTGCCTCAGAGCAGGGAACGTCCCTCGCAAACATCTGGGCACCTCCATAGCCTGGCAGCCCCTTAGGAATGAGGATCACACTCTCACCTACAGGATCTCTCACTCACTTGTTCACGAAGCATTTCTACTGCAGCAACTTTTGCTACTGCAATAAAATTTCATCACCACCGCCCCCAACACACACACACACACATCAGCGTGCACTTTTTGGATAATCTTTCAGTCTATTGCAGAGCTGCCCTCAAGCTGTCAGGATCTAGAGGTGGGTTCTCAGGGCTCCCGCCACACTGATCCTCCACCCGCAGCCCTTTCAGAACTGGCCCTGAGCACAGCCAGCCTTCAGTGTCGCTACTGCCACCTGACGTTTTCACCTGCCTTTTTGTCCTGTTCAGATTTTGAATGTCTGTGATTCCAGATGCCTGCCCAATCCATCCCAGATATCTAATCAAAACTCACTTTGAACTCCTCTTCCCAGATAGTCCACCTCTAGTCCTGAGCTTTCCCCAGGCCTTTACCATTGGCAGTGAGGTTTTACAAGGGACACAAACAAAGAGCATCTTCACGTTCCCTAAGTAGAAGCCTTTCCATATAAAACGCGCTGGTTCTTTAGTGCATGTCGGTTTGCAGTTAAGTCTTGCATTCAACTTTTGTATTTACTGATAATCATTTACAAAAGGTAAATGAGTATAATACTGTTACTTAAAAGGGCAAGCCTCAGATATAACTCCCACTCCTAGCCTAATCCTATCCTGAGCCCTGAACCCCAAACCCCAACAGTCTAATGACTCATCCCCCTCCAGCTGATGCTCCGAGGTGGTGGACTGGGTTGGTCACGCCCCCGTGAGTGGCCACCACCACCAGCACATTTACCTCCCAAAGCTGACTTCTTGCCTTTCACTCCCCCTCCTCATTAGACCCGTTGCCAAACTTTGCGGTCTCAATGCCCTCAGCTTCACCCCTGCACTGCACTCCCACAGACACTGGCTCAGTTTGGTCTCTTCTTGTCACAGTGGGATCACTACAGCAGGCCTGTCTCTCTCATCTATCTGTTCTCCTGGCTGCGGTGAGGACTGTGCTGTAACACAGACCCACTTCCCAGCCTTGCACCTCCAGGATGCCAGCTGCCCTCCGGTGTGCCCTGCCAGCCTCTGCCCGCCCTCCTGGGCCCCACAGACAGCTCCCACGATGTGCGTGACTTGCTCCGGTTGGTTCCACCAGCTGCCCCATCTATGTGTGTTGTGAAATATAGGTCCTATACCATGCAGGGACGGCGAGGCCGACAGGTGAGGAGATGACTCCTATTGAGACGATAGCTGTGACTCTCAGATCCCGTGAGGGGCAGGGTGGGGGATGGGCAGCCCAGGAAGGAGCTGTTACAGCGGTTTCTGAGGGGAGTGAACAGGCTCAGTGTCAGCTAGTTGGAATGAATGCAGTGAGCTACGTCCCTAGTTGCTCATCCCTGACTCTGGGGAGATGGGTCAGGGGAAGAGGCAACTATTCCCAGCTCCAGCATGCTCCTGGCCACATGATTTTGAGTCAGCTAACCCTGGCAGTGGCAGTCCCTCTACAGTTGGCAAAACCCCAGATGTCAAAGCATCTAATACAGAGACTAGAAAACACAGCTCCCACAGCCAGGAGCGCATCCTTCATCCCTGGTGTGAGGGGCCGGTGGCACAGCATGGCACGTGGTAGACAAGAACCCTCTCTGAGCCTGATTTACATGTGAGTATATAAAATTTTTTTAGTATCAGTAAGGGTAGGGGCTACATTGAGAAATAAAGTTGGAAGGCCGGGCACAGTGGGTCATGCCTATAATCCTAGCACTCTGGGAGGCTGAGGTGGGTAGATTGCCTTGTTGCAGGAAGACGAGGCCCAACAGAGAGAGAGAGCACCCAAACACCACCAGTCGGGAGCTTACGGCATAGAAGAATTCCAAATGGCCACACTCCCTGACTGCTTTGGTCTTTCCCTTTTTATTGACAGTCAAAAAGTTCCACCCCACAGGTACTCTTCTCATTGGCCATTTTGAATCAAGAGAGAGATGCTATTTCCGCCCCTACAGAACTACAGGATTTCACAGAACTTGGAAATTTCCAAGTTTCAGGAAGTTAAGTTTACAAATTCCCAAGAGCTGAGTCACCATGGAGAGGACCCTGTAAGTGTATCCTTGTGGTCTCCTTGAGAAGACCTTTTCTTCTAGACCTCACCCTTCTCCAGTATCCTCTCTCAGCCTGAGCCCAGAAGTTCGAGAGCAGCCTGAGCAAGACTGAGACCCCTGTCTCCAAAAAAAAATCTGTAGGCATTGTGGTGGGTGTCTGTACTCCCTGCCACTTGGGAGGCTTAGGCAAGAGGATCACTTGAGCCCAAGAGTTTGAGGTTGCTGTGAGCTATGATGCTACTGCACTCTACCCAGGGTAACAAAGTGAGACTCTGTCTCAAAAAAAGAAATAAAGTTGGAGTGGTTATTGAGCACCGATTATATACCAGGCACTTTGTTGGTACTATGAGACATCCATGTTCTCTACCCTATGTGCTGCAGAGTGGCCCTGGATGTGTGCTAAGGCATTTGGAGTTATTCTGAAGGTCACAGGATAACTGTAGGGCTTAGTCTGGGGAATGACGGGCTATGACTTATATTTTGCAACACTCCTTCAAGGAGCCATGTGGAGGATGAAGTAGAGGGAATCAACAGAAGACACACAAAGGAGGAGTCCATGGGATGTCATAATGTCATGAGTGACTGGCTGTGGGAATGGTAAGGTGAGGAAGGGTTCAACAACAACCCTGCAGACAGGAATGGCAGGAGGGGGACCGGACTCAGGGAAGTGTCTGCCATGTTTGGTTATGACAGTAATAGCAAAAAAGGAAGGAAGGAAATAGCATTATATTGGAACAAAGTTGCTATACTTTACCAGAATTAAGTCAGGTGTTAGGCTAACGTAGTCTGTGGATAGGTTTAAAAGCACATGAATCCCTAGGGCACTAATAAAGTACTTCAAAAATAAAATACCCCACCAGCAGGGTAAAAGTGTTCCCTTCTCTCCACATCCATGCCAGCATCTGCAGCTTGGAGATTTTGTGATGTGGGCCATTCTCACTAAGGTTATTTGATACCTCAGGGTGGTTTTGATTTGCATTTCTCTGATGATTAGGAATGATGAGCATTTTTTCATACAACCTTTTTGGAAGGAAGTATGGAGAATCCTCAAAGAACTCAAACTAGACCTCTCCTTTGATCCTGCACTCTCATTACTGGGCATCTACCCAGAAGACAGAGAATCACTTTATCATAAGAACATTTGCACTAGACTGCTTATTGCTCAATTTCCAGTTGCCAAATTGTGGAAACAACCTAAATGGCCACCAATCCAGGAATGGATTAACAAGCTGTGGTATATATATACCATGGAATATATTCAGCCACAAAACAAGATGGTGACTTTACATCTTTTGTATTAACTTGGATGGAGTTGAAGCACATTCTTCTTAGTAAAGCATCATAAGAACAGAGAAGCAAGAATTCAATGTACTCAATTCTGATATGAGAACCATTGATGCTAGTACATGGCAGGGGTTGGGGGAATGGGGAAGCGGAGAGAGGGAAAGAGGGAGGGGGTGGGGGTCACAGTGTGTGACACGGCTCTTGGCGTCAGGACACAATTATAAAAAGGACTTTACCTAACAAATGCAAGCAGTATAACCTGGTTCTTTGTACCCTCAATGAATCCCCAATGATAAGTAAATAAATAAATAAACAAAATACCAATAGGAATTAAAATAATACACTAAAAAGCACTTAATATATACTTTTATGAAAGAAATACAAAGAAGGTACAAGAAAATGACAAACCAGTATGCAGCATTTTAAACAAAATATTAGCAAATCGTTTCCAACAATATATCAAATGGAGAAAACATCATGGCCTAATGAGATTTATCCTGGGAATGTAAAGTTAGTTTAACATGAGGAAAAATCAGAGCAATTCACCCGATCAGTAGAAACAGGACAAAAATTACATGATCATCTCAATAGATATAATTTTTTTTTTTTTTTTTTTACAAAATTCAACATCAATTTCCCACAAAACTTCAGCAAACTAAAAATAGAAGAGAACTTCCTAAACCTAATAAGTGGCATTTATCAAAAAACCTAAGCTAATTTGAGTTTGAAAGGGTGAATTATTTTTTCCCTAAAGCAGGAACAAAGGTGTCCCCTCTTACCACTTCCATTCAACACTGAGCTGAAGGTTCCAGTCACAGCAATAGGCAGGAGAACAGATGTAAGGCACAGTGATTGCATAGGAAGAAATAACACTTTTATGTTTACAGACAACATTACCCTGTGTGTAGAAAATCCTGAGAAACCTGTTTTTTAAAAAACTATTAGAAATAATAAATAAGTTTATCAGGGCAGCAGTTATAAGAGCAACGTACAAAAATTGATCATATTTCTATATTTTAGCAGTGAACAGTCTGAAAACGAAATTAAGAAACAATCCATTTACAATAAATAAAAATATAAAATAGGGATAAGTCTGAAAAAAGATATGTTTTGGAGAAACAACCCCAGGTTTTATGGATCAGGAGTTAGGCAGAGCTCAGATGAATCCTCCACTTAGGTCTCAGAGGCTGCAACAGAGGTGTCAGTGAGCGCTGAAGTCTCTGATCTGGTGCATGGTGACCTCTCACAAGCTCATTCGGCTTGGAAGCAGAATTCAGCTCCCTGCAGCTGTAGAGCACATAGGTGTATTCATCTTCTTCTTAGGAGAGAGTCTCTCTCTGGTGCCTCTTTCCAGAACTTCCCTAATAAAGTCAGGCCCATTTAAGATGATACCTGTTTTTATTAACTGAAAATTGGCTTATTAGTAACTTAATTATAAGAGTAAAACCTCACTATAGTCACAAGTCCTTCCTGTGCAAAACTAACCTATAGCAGAAGAAAGCAGATCAGTTAAATGGGGAGGGGCGAGAAGGAGAGGGAGGGAAGAACCAAAAAAGGGCACAACAAAATGTGAGGGGACGATAAATAAGGACACATCCATCACATTGGTTGTGGCAATGATTTCACTGCTGTCTACATAGGTCCAAATGTATCAAATTGTGCACTATAAAAACGTGCAGCTCATTGTATATCAACTATGCCTCAGTAAAACTATTTAAGATTTCAGGTTAAACATGTTTGGCAAGAATACTTCAGAGGTGAAGCATTGCCTCACATCAGCAGGTGCACAGTATCAGCCTGTCCCTGCTTTAGTGATGCTACGTTTCGATAACTTGGTAAAGTGGTGACTGCCAGGTCTTTCCATTATAAAAATACATTTTTTTTTTTTACAATAAACGAGTAATTTATAGGGTGATACATTGGCATAACACAAATATCCTCTTCTTTTCACCAAATGGCTCATAGTGGGGGTCAGCAAAATATTTTTGTAAAGTTCCAAATACTAAGTTAGGCTTTGTGGGCCATCACTGTCTCCAGCAGAATCACTCAAAGCTGCCATTGTAGCACAAATGCAGTCACAGACAATAGGCTACTGAATGATGATGGCTGTCTTCCAATAAAACCTTATTTATGACACTGAAATCTGAATTTTATAGAAATATCATACCATGAAATGTTGTGTTCCTTTTGATTTTTTGAACTATTTTAAAACATAAAAAACATCTTTAGCTCATGGGATATACAAAACCACATAGTGGATTAGATTTGGCTAGTGGGCTGTAGCCTGGTTTATAGAATCCATCTGATACTTGCCTGAATTAATTTTTTTTTTTTTTTTTTTTTTTTGAGACAGAGTCTTACTCTGTCACCCTGGCTAGAGTGCTGTGGTGTCATAGCTCACAGCAACTGCAAACTCGTGGACTCAAGTGATCCTCTCACCTCAGCTTTCTGAGTAGCTGGAACCACAGCTGCCTGCCACAACACTCAGCTAACTGTTCTATTTTTTGTAGAGACAGGAGTCTCACTCTTGCTCAGGCTGATCTCAAATTCCTGAGCTCAAGCAATTCACCTGCCTTGGCCTTCCAGAGTGCTAGGGTTACAGACATGGGCCACACACCCAGCCTGAATTAATTATTTTATTGAGGCTTGCAAAATGGTAATTTTCTAATTCTATCATTCCTTCTACCTATGTTAGCTGATATTCTTCTGTAAAGAACTGCTTCTCATCAATTAAGACAAAACTGCACTTTCTCTTTAAAAGACAGGGTAAATGCTTAATTCTTTTTCTTTAATTTTTACAAATTTTCAGAGAGAGAGATTAGCATAACACTCATTTCTCATGATGGTAAATAATCCCCCCTTTCCCCCCCATAAAACTATGGACCCACAGAACTTTATTTATCTAATTTTTAATTATTTACTTAATTGTCATCAGTCATAGTCATTTTTTAAATGTTCAAATATCCCAAATATGGTCAATAGGACACCCTTCACGTTGGTGCTGGGTCTTTTCAATACAGTCCATTGATCTTCAACAGCTTCCCTCTTTGGGGGCATATAAATTCTGACAATTAAGTACAGGAACTCATTCTAGAAAAAAGTGCTACATACCTCACTGCTGAATATGACTACGGTGACCTTCGAATTACACCCCTTGGGAATGTGTACTGATGTCAGTGTCTAGTCCACCCTTCACAGCAATTTTGAAAGTCTTTTTTCTGGAATGGCCATCAGAGGTATTATCGTATTACACAATAGCTGAACGTCCTGAATGTCATCAAAAGTATTCCTTTCAATATCCTTATCTTCTGATAAAGAAAAAAGTCATTGGCAGCCAGATCAAGTGAGTAGGGAGGGTGTTCCAACACAGTTATTTGTTTACTGACTAAAACTCCCTCATAGACAGTGCTGTGTTAGCTGGTGCATTGTCGTGATGCAAGATTTCTCATGCCAAGATTTTCAGCTGGTCCATTTTCAATGAGATGAGGTCACTAATTCTGTGCTTGAATGTCATGCTGCTGTAATAGTTTCTAAGAGCCTAGTTTGCATCTGCATCTATCTTGTCCTGGACTGGTCATAGGCTGGCCCTGGTCTGCCCTCCACAATATTTTTTTTTTTTTAGAGACAGAATCTCATTTTATCACCCTTGGTATAGTACCATGGTGCATCACAGCTCACAGCAACCTCCAACTCCTGGGCTTAGGAGATTTTCTTGCCTTAGCCTCCCGAGTAGCTGTGACTACAAGTGCCCACCACAACGCCTGGCTATTTTTTGTTGTTGTTGTTGCAGTATGGCCAGGGCCAGGTTCGAACCTGCCACCCTCCATATATGGGCCCGGTGCCCTATCCACTGAGCCACAGGTGCCACCCTGCTACCATTCCTACTTTATGGAGATTCATGACATACCTGTAATCTTCACCCTCCTTCAAGTCCTGAGATGCTCTGTGTAGTGTCATGGTCCTCTGGGATATTTCCACTAGATGATAAGCATCTCTTTCCACTTCTAACAGTAAAAGTTCTCTGAGGGCAGGGACATGTCTTATTCTCTTCTATATTCTCTGTGCTGGTATTCTCTCTGCTTTCATCTAATGTGGAAAAATAGGGATTTAATTTAAAAGATCCAAACAATTCCTATAATAGCTAACATTTATTGAGCCCTTTTTATAAGCCAGGGGGGGTTAAGTTTTCCTAGCTGTTTCTTTACTGATGTTTACTTTGTCTTCTATGCTTCTCATAGGCAGCGAACAATTTTGATTAAATTTTGATAAATTTTTGCAATGTTTGCATCAGTTCTACTCATTACTGGTTGCCCTGAACTCTCTTCATCAGCTTTCTCTTCCCTCAGAAAAACGTTTAAACTATTTGTACACTGCCATTTCTTAATGACATTAACCCAAAAACTTGGACTAACACATCCCTGATCTCACTTACACTCTTGCAAAGTTTAACAAGAAATTTAATGTTTGTCTGTTGCTCTAATTCAAGCTCCAACACTTGCTCAATGACACACAAAAACACACAACAATAATAATGAATGTCACTCAGCAAGACACCACCACACATTAACATAAGCACACCTGTGAAACTGATATACCAGGTTATGAATCCTTGCCGAGCTGTTTGTACAGTGCTGCCAAGGTAAGTGCAACAGAAGCAAGTTCACAAACTTAATTGTCATACCTCATATGATGCACCAGACTCTGTTTGTACTTTGTCCAGATCTGGAACCAGTCCAATAGGCCTAGTTTCTTATGCTGACCACCTCTGTATGTTTACCAGCTTGTTACAGTCCCCTGGGTGGTCAAGTTACAGATGTTCTACTGCACTGTATTGTATTCTAGAAATTTGCAAAGAGTAGATTTTAGGTATACTTACTACCAATTAAAAAAGAAAGACAGAAAAAGGAAAAGAAATTATGTGGTGGATATGTTAATTTGCTTGGTTATAGCAATTACTTCATCATGTGTATGTATTAAAACATCACATTGAATAGCTTAAATTTATAGAATAAAAAGAAAAAAATGGCAAAAAGGTAAATAAATAAGTGCAACCCTCCTCAAAATCTTGGAACTACCTCAAAATCCCCTATCCCCACCCTTTCCTAAGTGACTTCATGAATCACTGAGGGCCATGTCGCACGACTACGAAACCTAATTAAGTCATGTGGCTGGCAAATCATTTCCAAATACAAATGTAACGTTCATGTTTCCCAAAATTACCCCACACCACAACAGCACTCAGCAAATAGCCCAGGACTTCTTGGAGTAAACAGGATTGGGGAAAACCTCTCAACATGGTAAGCAACATATTAATAATAAAGATAGGACCCTAATAAAACCAGCATAGCACATTTTTACACATTACAGAATTAAGAAATACAAAAATTCTACAATGAATATGGCACTTTACAGTGAAAAAGACTGAAGTTCGCTTGTAAAGGTGGGCTGGAGAGGGTGGCCGCCACTGTGTTTTTATGAACAGTGGGAAAGCAGCATCTGAAATTGCACAGAAAGTCGTAACAGCCCTGTGGATGGATGGGAGTGGTCGTCTTTGGTTTGCATTGGTACCAAACATCAAAGGTAGGCAATCTGTTATACCTTTCATTCCTAGGGTGCATTTTTCTGACTTCGAGACATAGGTCCTTTGATGCACGTGCTTACAAAAATGTTGAAAATCTGATCCAAAATACAGACTTCTTCAATAAACTTCTGTTGGAAATTCATTTTCAGCTTTCTCATCTACCCTAAAGGCTCTGGAAATTTTAGAAATGCTTGAAACCACTAACCCGTCATTCCTGGTGCTGAGAGGAGTCAGTTCTGCAGGGTCTGGCAACTTCCATTCAAGGGCTTCACGTGGAGGTGATGCTTTCCTTGTAGCACACACTCTTCAGTATTCTGAACCAGGAGATTATTCGTGTGTGAGATGTTAAATAAGTGGGATTTTGATGTACAAAAAAGCTATTGTGTATAAAAGTATAGCAGTATATACCCAGATTATCAAAAATCATTTTACAAAAAGGACATTTGCACCAGAATGTTTATTGCAGCCCAATTCATAATAGCCAAGACATGGAAACAGCCCAAGTGCCCATCGACCCATGAATGAATTAACAAATTGTGGTATATGGAATACTATGCAGCCATAAAAAAGAATGGAGACTTCACATCTTTTATGTTTATCTGGGTGTAGTTGGAACATATTCTTCTTAGTAAACTATCTCAAGAATTGGGAAAAAAGTATCCAAGATACTCAATAGTACTATGAAATCAATATATAACCACCTACATACTCATATGAATTGCAAAACGTAACTATAGTCCAGAAAGTAGAAAGGAAGAAGAGAGAGAGGAGAGGGGAGGGGGAATATGGGAGGAGGGAGGACATTTGGGGGGACCTCACCTAATGGGCATGACGAAATGGTACATTTCAAAACTATTAAGAAATGAGTATAATTGTGATGGATGTGTTATGTAGTTCAATGTAAGCGTTTCACATTGTATATCGAAGCAGTAAATGCATAAATGCACCAATGTACAAAGTTATGATTTAATAAAAAATAATTAAAGAAAAGTATAGCAAAACACAACTTTCCCGGATAGTATATGTGGTGCGCTGAGGTAAATGGTAGATGTTTGACCAGTGTGTTTTGTGTATTCCTACTCGGCTCAGCTCAGAAGGGTACAGTGCAGTGAGCACAAGCAAATGCAAAATTTATGTTATGCTCACGTTGTTCCCTAATACATAAATCAATTCAAAACAAATTCACATTTTAAAAACAAGTGTTGCAGCAGAACTAGCCATAAGCAAAACCTACTGTTTTCTCAGAGAAGTCCTCTCTACTGAATGTTCGTTTTATGTGCAATGTATTATGTATTTATCTTGGAACACTTTATTTCATAAACATTTATAACATTTCTGAATAGGTTTTATCAACTAGAAAAAAAATACACATTTAAAAATTTCAGAACTGGCTCGGCATCTGTGGCTCAATCAGCTAAGGCGCCAGCCACATGCACCTGAGCTGGCGGGTTCAAATCCAGCCCAGGCCCGCCAAACAACAATGATGGCTGCAACCCAAAAATGGCTGGGTGTTGTAGCGGGTGCCTGTAGTCCCAGCTACTTGGGAGGTGGGACCCACTTGAGCCCAGGAGTTGGAGGTTGCTGTGAGCTGTGATGCCATAGCACTCTACCCAGGGTGACAGCTTGAGGTCTGTCTCAAAAAAAAAAAAACTTCAAAACTAGAAAAGAAATAGCATGAGGAGGGCAAGGTACTGCATTTTTCCTGGTAGCTGGTAAATGTTTGAGGTGTGTGCATGTGTGCACGTCTTAACATATCTGAGCCTAATAGCAGGGGGTTTATAAGACCTTGAAAAACGTTCCTTAATATCAATAAAACCATAAAAATATTAAAGACTGCATTAGTGGTGTCTGGATTACATTCTTTTATATTAAGTTAAGAATTCTTCTAAAACTATATTTAATTTCAGCCCTAAAGTTACCATCTCAATGATGCTAAGGAGTCAAGACAAAATTGCAGTGGCCCCAGATAAAAGCCATCCACCCTGGACAGAATACAGCATTTGGGAAATGCGGGCTGGGAGCTCCACCCACATGCCCTTGCTGAAAAGAGGCCAGCTGTGCCCAGATGTGGGCTTCTTTCTAGCTCCAAGCATAGCACCTGCTGCCGTCAGAGTGCACCGCGCCAGGGCTCGGCTGCAGATCTCATCTTCCATGACGAGCTTCCCCTGCTGACTCACTTTCCATAACCAGCCTCTCTCGTAAGGAAGCTGCTACTGAGCGGTCATTCAAATTAGGCTAGCTCTACACTCTGGTCATTTGAGGGTGGAGAAAATAGTCAGTGTGGATGAATCCCATAATAGTCATGGAGGCACGGAAGGTGACAGAGAGAGGGACAGTGCAAGAGGGAGAAAGAGTAGCTCTGACTGACGTAGGGAGAGGCCCAGAGGGGAGGGCAGACTTGCCCTGAGTCCCCACCGCATGCCAGGCACATGCCGAGTGCTGGCAGGCCACTGCTGAGCTGGCTGGACCCCTCCTCGCAGGCCCATGCACTCTGGCCTGGCAGGGTGGTAAACAGGTGAGGGGACAGGAAGATGAAGGAAGGATTCCCGAATCACAGTCAAAGTGGGCTGAGCCAAAAACGTGTGTAAGAGGCCCCTCCCCACCTGGGGCCTCTCAAAGAGGATGTGAGGAGGTAGACCCTGAGGGAGGGTCTTTCTTCACCTTCTTCACCACCCTTGCTCTCAATCCCCAAACCTCACAGATCTGCCCACTTCAGGCAGTCCTTGGAACCATTTCAGGAGTCACGCAAGACCCCGTCTCTATTCAAAATAGAAAAATTAACTGGGTCTTGTGGTGGGCACCTATCGTCCCAGCTACTTGGGAGGCTGAGGCAGGAGATCACTTGAGCCCAGTATTTTGAGGCTGCTGTGAGCAAGGCTGAGGCCATGGCACCCTACCCAGGGACAACAGAGTAAGATTCTGTCTCAAAACAAATTTCTAAGGTGTGAGGGGTTGGTTATGGTGATTAGCTGTGAAGGTCAAGTCTGTCCCCACCAGGCTGCCTCATCCACTAGGCCTAGGTGAGGGGCTTGGTCTGTCACCTAACCTCTCTAAAACCTGCTTCAAACCTGCTTCTTCACAACAATACCTACATCCAGTTATTGAAAAGAAGCAATGAGATAGAAAGCTCTTTTCCCGGTGCCTGCTTCAAAGTGAACATCTAGGCAATGGCAGCTCCCAGGTGCTATCATTGCCATCGTTATGGCTGTGACATCCACTGCAGGGCAGGGTCCGGGAGCATACAGCATTTACCAGGAGACTGAGGCCCCCACTGTGCAGAGCAGCAGTTGGCAAACTAGCCAGCCAAACCTGCCTGCAGCTTGTCTGTAAATGATGTTTTCCAAAATACAGCCTGGCCCATTGATGTACTGTCTGTGGCTTCTTTGACACCAAACAGCAGTTGAAGTGGTTGTGACAGAGACCATGGAGTCCACAAAACCCAACATACTGCCACCTGGCCCACTACTGACAAAATATGCAGATAGAGTGGGCCGAGCAGGCTTCACCTGAGACAGCAGGGAGACAAGGGAGGGGAGCACTCGGGGACCATTCCAGGGACGGAGGACCATTTCCCTCCTTCTAGAACAACCCCTCGCCCACTGGACCTTCGCTTCTCTGTGGCTCTTTTGGCTTCCTGGGGTGCAGCAGGGCCCTCCTCTCTAACACTCCTTAAGATCCTCTTTCTTGCTGAGGTTTTCCAAGCACCCCTCAAATCACACCCCCTTCCATCTGTCTCACTCCCCAAATTCTCTAGGTATAACTGTCACTCACAGGCACTCATAAACCTGACTGCACAGAGCAAAACCTTACCGGGTGAACAGCCATGACACACCTGCGCACACCTGAAGGGTCAATTCGCCAAACAGCGAAACAAGGAGGCTGCTACTCACTGAGCGTGGCTGTCTTGCTGTGTTTTGTCTAGCACGGAACTCAAGCAGCACAGCAGCGGCGAGGGGAAAGGTGGAGAGGAGAGAAGAGAGCAAGAATCCGACTGTGTCAGGGAGGGGTGCCTGGCAGAGGCGGCCAGAGTGATCAGAGGCGGCGGAAAGCAGAGTCTGACAGTGCCCCGAGGGCTGGCGTGGGGAGAAACTGGGCCGAGGGACAGTGATGACATACCAGAAAGGAGGGAGGGTAGCCGGGTGCTCAGCACAGGGCAAGCAGCTGCCAGAGGCCCAGAGGGACTTGCCGACGAAAGTGACGGCATAAGGGAAGGCTGCTATTTATGCTGCCTGGAATAAGTCAAGGAAGTTTGAAATTGATTTTTAGAAAGGCATTAATAAAAAATGTTTAACATCATTTAAAGTGAAGCCAGAACATGCATTTCCTCTCTTGAGAATGATCTTTTCCTTTCCTAAGTCTGCCTGATGTTGCTGGGCTTAAGACTCCTCTGGAAACTTCTCTGACGCTCCTTCCTAGAGGAGTCTGATTCCACCCACCACACATTCCAAGACAATTTACTTTGGGGGTTTTCTCCTTAGACGGGGGGGCGAGCTTGTGTGAGCTGTTCCTGCTGAGAGGAAGCTGAGGCCCAGAGGGTCTTCACAACACATCCCAGAGCATCCAGCCAGTAGCAAAAGGAGTCTGGATTCAGACCCAGATCTGTCATGACCTCAGAACTTGAATTCATTCTTTTCCTTTGTGCTGCTACCAAAATAAGTTTAAAGAAAATTCTTAGTAAATTCTCACAAAGAAATAAATGTAGGGAAAGATAGGTAGGTAGATGAAGCATGTATCTTTGAAAAGTCGTTCTTGGCTCATTATCTGGAGGCTGTGTGGTCTCGTGGAAGCCACCCCAGCCATTCCATCTCTCACCAACAATCTAACTAAACTGATGAATATGCTCTCTGAGCCTCTATTCCCTCATCTGTAATAAGACCAATAACATCTGCCTTGCAGGTCAGGGATGAAAGTCAGGTGCCATAGTTTAATTTCAAAAGAAATCTAAGAAGGCCAGTTATTGTACTGAATCCTTTCGTGACCTCTGAGTCAGTCATTCATTTCTTTTTAAGTATCCGTTAGGTTTATGACATTAGGGACACAAGAACACAGTTTCTGCCCTCAAGGAACTGACATTTTGATGGGAGAGACAAGCTCCCAGGCGATTGTCACGTTGCTGGGACACACGGACAGGAGTAAGGTGCGATGAGTTCTTAAATTTCAGATCTATAGAAACTGAAGTGCTCCTTTTTGCCAAACTCAGTTCTCTGCTTTGCACTCAGCAGGTACTGCCAAGCACCCACCCAGTACTGACATCTGACTCCTGCCACCTCACGGGCCAGGGGTCTTGGGGCATTCGGACACCTAGGAGCTGTGAGAGAAGACCCCTGGACCGCTCTACACACAGCAGCTGCAGCCATGAGTCATGAGCCCCTGAGCAGGACAGGGCTGGCTACACACACAGCAGCAGGGCTCGGACAGGACCCTTCTGCCGGCTAGAGAGGCCCAGCTGGGAGCGGCCCCCAAGGGCAGAGCACAGAGCAGACCCTCTACCCCAGGGCCCAGTCCACACTCTCGTCTCCACTCTTGGTATCCTTCTGAACTGAGCTCTCTTGCCCTCAGTTCTCAGCAGCACTTGTCAGGAGGGGAGTTCCCGTGTTGGAATGTCTACAGACGTGTATACATTTCAAAGATATTTATCGGCAGAGGCCTGCCTTTGTATTCTGCCCAAGTTCAGGAAGTCAGCAGTAGCAACCACACAAATGTTGCTTTCAAAGCTATTCCTGGTGGTTATAATGATATTGATAGTGATAGCTGCCTTGTTTTGAGTCTTCTCTGTTAGGGTCAGAGATAAGGTTTTTTTGGATAAGCATTTTATACTTACCGCAACCCCATGAGCTGAGTTTTCTATTGTCCTAAAGGCTTTCCAGTCCTAAACAAACATAGGCTTGGAAAGAGTCATCAAACCACTCACTTCAAGACACACAGTGACTAGGTGGTGGGGGGCAGGGTTGTGATTCCATAACCAGTGGGTTTAACCCCACTTTCAATGCCAGACCCAATTCTGTATGAGCTAAGTGGTCCCAACGATGCATCTGCTATTTGCTGCTCCCTCTGCCTGGAATGCTCTCCCTCTGATATCTGCATGGCTCCCTCTGGTACCCTACGTGAAACCGCACCTCTTCCTCCATCTTTCCTCATCCCTTTGATCATACCTGACATCATATCATATACCTATTATTTGTTTATTGTCAATCTTTCTATGAGACCATAAAGTCCTAAATGGATATATTGCATGCTAATGTAAATTATGTGAAGTTGAAAAGCCACATAAAATGTGAATAAAGCCTCACTTGGTTTGCAAAATTTGAAGTGGGTCAAATGTTTCCAAATTACGAGAAATCATCAAGAATCACACCATTTCAAACCTGGTGGGACAGGGTGGGAACAGACTTATGCTGTTATCCAGGGTGGCCTCATTCTAGCTGAAAACCCTGGGTTCAAGACACCCTGAGCTAGGCTGTTGTTAAACCTCAGAAACCCTTGAGTGACTCAGAGAACTAGTATGCTATTATTTTATTATTCACTCACGTTATAATTTAGAGTATTTTTTGGTGCCTATAAAAATGTCACCAAGTGCTCACTGTGTGCTAGAGGTACATAGTATAAACTTTGCCTGGGAATCATTCACTTTGGAGCAAAATTAGATGTGACCAAGAAGAACACACTGAGACCTCTCCCTGTTAATTTTGGGGAAAAGGCTCCCTAAAAATTAGAGCCATAGCCAAGAAATATAAAGCAACTTTATGGCAAAATACATATGTATTTAATAATGGTTAAAGACTTAGGTGCTTTAAGAAGTCATTGCCTTGCTACTTTGTATTTCTTTCTGGGGGAAAATCCGGTCTTGAATTGTGAGACTCAAACACCACCTCTAGAATGTGATCACCACGTCCTACAGGTTTTGAAGTCGTCCCTTGTTTGCAGCTCCCAGAAATTCCTGAAGCCTCACTCCTCCCTGGCAGGTTTGCTGCAGGAGAGGTGACCCAGCATGTGAAGTCCTGAGCGTGGTCCTCTGGCCTGTCAGCCCCCAGTGGACAGTTCCCCAGACACCCACAGCCCGCCCTTGCCTTTTGTTTCTTCTCACCTTGATTGCAGGGCTTTCCGTCAGCTACCCAGACTGAGCTTACACAAGGAAACATCTAGCCTACGCGACAAAACCACAGATCACCCTGAATTGATGATAGGCCATTTCTTCCTCCTTCGTCCCTAAACTGCTTGTCATTGGCCCATGCTAACTTTGAGTCACCTCTTTCAAACACAGAACAAAATGCCAGGCGATATGGAACTGAAGCTGACATAAACGCCAACAATTCTGTTAACACGGTCCCGGGAGGTCACGGGGCCCAGCACCCATTCTCCCTCCTCCCATGAGTCCTGCCGTGGTCCTGGCAGATTTCATCGTCCACTTGGGTGGTGCACTCAGCAGGCAGGCGTCAGGGCTTCTCAGCCCTCTCCTCACAGCCACAGATACTTAGAAACAGATCCAAGCCACTGCTCTTCCTCCCAAGCTCTGGTAATTCAGAGATTTTAAACTCTTATCATTCCAGCAATAGCCACCATCCTTGCTCCTTGACAACACCGAGACAGCCAGTCCCTTAGTCAGTCCAGGCTCCTCCTGGTATTGCTTCCTTTCCCTACAGTCTAAACCCTTGCTGAGCTGTCATTCAAACCATGCTCATCCTGGGACTCTCCATCCCTCCGTGTTCTCTTTGCAAACCCACCCTGCTTGCACTCTGACCCGACATAGAGTCAACTCTCTGCCTTATGTTCTCTCTCACACACATGCATGCACGCACACAAACACACCCCCGTAGGTTTCTTTCTTTTTGTTTTTTTTGACATGTTCACTTACCTTAATAATAATACACATACCATGTTATCACCATGGAATGTAAGTTTAGATAAGACAAGAGAATTTCACAAGTGTAATAAAGCATTCTGTAGTACATCAAGGTTTGTGTATAATGTCCAGCCAAACCAGCTTGCTCATGAATCATTAATCACCCCCACCATGGGCAATCTGTTTAGTTTAATATTTCTAATTCTTACAGAGAAAATAAATACACACACTTTAAAAAATTCTTCATTTACCTTTACATTACTGCATAAAATACATAATCTCTAAATTACATTTAAAAATTATAATAGCAGCAAAAATATAATTTTGCAATTACAAAAGAGCCAAACTAGAATCCATAATTAAGTTATTTTGGTGTTTATAATTGGGATTCTGAAATAAATACTGCCACTATGCAGCTCTGTTGTAAGCTTTCTAGGTTTGGTTTAAACACATACACTTTCAGTTGTGAGAGGCTTTGCAAATCATGTTCCATGCACTATTTTTTGAGACAGAGTCTTACTTTGTTGCCCTAGGTACAGTGCCATGTCATCACAGCTCATAGCAATCTCAAACTCTTGGGCTCAAAGAGATTCTCTCGCCTCAGCCTCCTCAGAGGTGGGGCTACAGGCGCCCACCACAACATCTGGCTACTTTTTTTTTTTTTTTTTTTTTAGAGACGGGGCCTCGCTCTTATTTGGGCTGGCCTCGAACTCTTGAGCTTAGCCAATCCAGCCACTTTGGCCTCCCACAATGCTAGGATTACAGGGGTGAACCACTGTTCTCAGCCTATTCCATGCACTTTTAAAAAAGAGTTCTATAAAGAGGCAACCAGTCCCCAAAACTGAAGTACTCAAGGAGTTCACAAGGCAGGCAGAAAATGTTAAATTAACTGGGGTAAACAGCACCCTCCACAGCATGAAACATTTTGCAATAAACTGTGAGTACTTCCATGTTGGTGGGCTGTCTTTTTTAGAACTAATTTCATTTAATGGTTTAAGATGGTGGACATTGTAACATCATCAGGTGCATTTAGATGACAAGTTTCCTTTTGTGTTAACTTGATTACCCCTCCCCCCATGACCTAATTAGTGAACTAGTCACTAGTAGTTTGGTCACTAGCCAAACCAAGCACACAATATGCAGGAAGCCAATATGCAAAATGTCGTATTATTGTCTGAACCCATTCAAATAACTGATTTTTGACACAGATAAGTAACATCAATAAGGAAAGCAAACTCCTCCAAGCAGACCAAGACAGCAGCTCTTCTTCTAAGGTTTAGGTTCTGCTCAAAGTTCCCGAAATAGTCTGTACAAAGAGTCATTGCTCCCACAACAAAGCCTTGGGCTGCCACATGCATGTGGATCAGGTGAAGGGATTGGTATTTCCCCTGCTCTTCAATTTGTGTAATATATATGCAACAATTCCTGCAAAACCACCCATTCCATGGGGACAAATGGTGCCTCTTTAGCTTTTCAGATAAGTTTGGATCCCTGATCTTCATCATATGAAGAAAGAGAAACATCAGTGTCGATTGATAAAATGATTGGAGAATCTTCAAAGAGAGAGAGAACTCTAGTTCTCCAGAAAGCAAACACAAATGACATGCACACTCTGCCAACCAGCCATGCACAGTCCAGGCCATGACGCTGGTGCACAGACGGGAAATGGGAGAGGGGTCAAAGGCACCTAAAGTACAGGGACATTTGACAGGTATTCCAGAACTTTCAAGAAGATAGCCTTCTAAGCAAACAACAGTCTTTTCTTGATAGTTTCTCTGAGCACAACAGAATTAAGAAGACAAAAGGAGTCATGGAAAAGAGCTCTGGCTGAGATGAAGCTATCACCTGCCTTGGGTGTCAGAAAAACACCAAGGTTTAACTCTCTAGCTAGGGGGCTCTGGCAGGATTCTTTAGGCTCAGCTTTCCTTAGCCATCAAAAGGACCTGCTTTTCTTAGGAGTAAAGGGCCTGACCCCAGAAAGACACATGTTGAGGAGAGCTGTTACAAGGGTCTCACAGATCCTCAGCTTCTGCTTCTGCCTAGACCAAGAAGGGTGATGAATACTCCAAGAACTCATTGACTTCAGACTTAAAAGTAACTGATTTTAACATTGCCTTGGAGTTGCCTCCAACAAAGATGTGCTGAACATGCAAAACCACATAGATAAGAAGTCCCGGAAGAGAGTGGAGGTTTGAACTGTGGGCATTTTCACTTCTTACCCCTAGAGCTGCTCTGGAAATCGAAGAATTTCAGCCTTATATAGTCTCGTGGAGTTATGTCACTTTGGTTAGTACCAGTATTTACCAGCCATTTTTGATATGAAAATTTAGCTGTGGGCAGTGTCTTGCACTTAATGATGCTTAGTAAATATTTTGGGTGAAGGCGTGTATTCTCCACACATTGTACTTTGGAAACAGATGACTGCTGGGGCTGGTGCTCCCACATTTCTTTAAAAGCAGGAGCTGCTGCTGCCCAATCTAGGGTTATGCCAGGGTGTGACCATTCCCAGAGCAAACACTGCCAACCTCCTCTAGGTCCCTTCTCTCCCCACCTTGTGTCCCAGGAGAAGCATATACTCTATGGAGGAAAAACGAGTTCTACATCCTTGGGAAAACCACACAAGGAATGAGATAAAATGTCCTACTTATTTGGCCTATGAACTCTCACAACCTGTTTTTTTACTCTTTTCTGTTTTATGAGTATCTGTCAAAATTGTCTCCTGCTGTGATCACCAGCAGCTCTCAGGCCTGGACATGCCTCCCAACATTTGCACTGTCCTGTTTGTAAAGCCCCCTCCCCCACCTCCCCACTCCTCTCTGTTCACTCGAAAAGCTAATACAGCCTAAGGGCGTTTAGGTACTTTATTTTACAAATTCAAGACAGGGAAAAAGGCTAGGGCTATTAACTTGCCAAATAATTTCTAAGTATAGAAAAGAGTCATGCAGGCATATTCTCTTCTCCAATACCTCTAACCTTCAAATACCATTCAGTGACAGGAAAGGGAAGGATGAAGAGAGAGAGACATAATAAGACAGTGAATGCAATGAAAGGGAATTTAGGTCCTAGGGTGGAAATGTGGTTTTGAAGTCGTGTCTGCAGGCTGAAGAGGAAAATCTCTGTTGCTCTTTTTTACCCCAAAGATAATTTACTGAACATACAGGAATTGGGACCAAAGCCCAGAAAACCTTAATGAACTGGGGGTGGGATGTGGGGTGTTAGATGCCATATTAGGCTCAAGATATGTGATGTTTAAAAGCAGCCAATAACGGCAAGACTATGTTGGCTGATTCCATACTATTACCTAAAGGAGAGCAATGATTCAAATGACTTTGGATTTCCCATAAAAAGCTATAGGAGCAAAATGGGATGTGTACATCTTCGAAGTGCTGAAAGAAAAGGAACTGTCAACCTAGAATTCTATATTCAGTAAGAAGGTAAGATAAAGATACTCTCAGGTAAAGAAAAAGAGAATTCACTGCCAGAAGACATGTTGTGGAATAATTACTAATAGGAGTTGATCAGAAAAAAAGAGAAATAATATCAGAAGGAAATTAAAAACATCAGGAATAAATAAAAAACAATAAAAATGGTAAATAGCTGGGTAAATACATGTATATTAGACTATTCTTTTCCTACTGAGTTATTTAAACCATGTTTGACAGTTGAAAGCTACAATTATTGTTGCAGGAAGATGAGGCCCAATGGAGAGAAAGAGCACCCAAATACTATGTTTATAAGAGGAAGAGCTTTATTCATGGGACGGGAGCGTATGACACAGAAGAATTCCAAATGACAACGCTTTCCAACTGGCTTGGTCTTTCCCTTTTCATCTACAGTCAAAAAGTTCCAACCCATAGGCACCTTTTTTATTGGTCAATTTGAATTAAGCAGGAGATGCTATTCCAGCCCCCACAGAACTACAGGATTTCACAGAAGTGTAAATTTTCAAGTTTCAGGAAGTTCAGTATACAAATTCCCAAGAGCTGAGTCACCATGGAGAGGCCCCTACAGGTGTATTCTTGTGGTTTCCTTGAGAAGACCTGTTCTCCTAGACCTTTCTTGGGTATCCTCCCTCATTATAGCATTGTCTGATGAGTTTTATAATGTATATACATATAATACATAAGATATAAAGCAAGCATAATAAGAGAAGGAGGGTAGGTAAAGATATCAAAATGGTGATAAGGTTTTACATTCCACTTACGCTATAAAATACTGACTGATGTTAAGTAGATGGTGAAAAGTTAGATATTTACACTGTAATCCCTAGAGGAATAAGTAAAAAATATACAAAGAACTATGCCAAAATAATAAATAAATAAAGTCACTAAAAAAAGAAAATAAGCTAAAATGAGGAAGAAAAGGGGAAAAAGAAGAAAGAAAAACAGAAAAAAGAATCAAAGAACAAATAATAAAATGATAGGCCTAAATGCAAGAATATTACCAATTAGATTAAATACAGATGGTCTAAACACACCAATTAAAGACATAGCAGAATAAATTTTTAAAATTTTGACCCAACTATATGTTATTAAAAATAGAATGATATAAGTAAAAATAAAAAGATAAAAACTAAAATGCCAAATCAAAGAAAGCTAAGTATATATATTAAAATCAGACAAAGTAGACTTCAAAGCAAAGAAAATTATCAGAGGTAAAAAAAATTACATAATGATAAAAAGGTCAACTAATCAAGAAGACATAATGATCTTAAATGTGTCTACATTTAACAACAAAACTTTAAAATACAATAAACTGGTGAAATTAAATGGAAAAATTAACAAATCCACAAGTATAGAGTGTTTAGTACTCCTTCATTAATAAACAGAACTAGTGGAAATTCAGCAATGATACACCTGACCAAAACAATACCACCAACTATGTCCAGTTGACATTTATAGAAGATAAATAGCAAATTTTACATACTTTTTCAGTGTATATAAAATATTCACCAAGATAGATTACATCTCAGGTCATAAAACAAAACTAAGACAATTAAAATACTACCTACTATGGACTATAATGGAATTAAATGATAAATAAATAACAGAAAAATAGGATAGGCTTGGTACTTGTAGCTCAGTGAGTAGGGCACCAGCCACATACACCAAAGCTGGTGGGTTCAAGCCAGGCCCAGGCCTGCTAAACAATGACAAAAGCAATCAAAAAAAAAAAAAAAAAAAAAAAAAAAACTAGGATAATGTCAAACACATGGAAATTAAGTAATTCATTTCTAAATAATGGGTCAAAAATGAGTGTCAAGAAACATTAGAAAATATTTTGAATTGAACAAACATGAAAATACAGCATATCAAAACTTGTGAGATGCAACTAAACCAGTTCTAAGAGGAAAATTTATAGCATTAAAATGCTTATATTGGGAAAGAAGAAAATTCTCAAATAATAATCTAAGCTTAACCCTTGAGAAACTAGAGGCTAGGTGCAGCGGCCCATTCCTATAATCCCAGCATTTTGGTAGGCTAAAGTAGGAGGATGGCTTGAGGCTAAGAGTTTGAGATCAGCTTGGGAAGCCTAGTAAGATCCATTTCTACAAAAAAAATTACAAAAATTTAGCTGGGCATAGGTGTGCACACCTTTATAAAATGTCAACCAATCATTTTGTGTGGGTCTATTTCTGAATTCTCCACTCTGTTCCATTGATTTGTGTGTCTATCACTTCACCAATACAAGATTGTTGTATTTGCTGCATCTTTATAGTAAGCCTTTAAATTAGGCAGTGTGATTCCTCAAACTTCATTCTTTTTTTTAAACTTGTTTTAGCTATTTTAGTTTCTTTGCTTTTTCATATAAGTTTAAAAATCAGCTTCTCTATATAAAAAAAAAAAATCCTACTGGAATATATACTGGAATTGTATAAAATCTATAAATCAGTGTTGGAAGAATAGACAACTCTACTACATTCTGTCTTGAAATTTATAAGCTTGTCATGCCTTTCATATCTTTAGGTCTTCTTTGATTTCTTTCATTTGTATTATATAGTTTTCAGTATACAAGTCCTACACATGTTTTGTTAGATTTATCCTAAATTATGGATGACAGATAAAGTACAGCTTATCTAATTACATTTGGATTTTATATAAATAAGAGATAAATGTTAGTACATAAATTAATAAAGAAACAATTACGATGAGATAGAGAAGGACTGAGCTAGAAGATGGAAAGGAAACTACTTTAAGCAGCTTGTTTAGGTAAGGTTGCTCTCAGAAAGTAGCAGGAAACTCATGTCCTGTAGTTGTGATGGTCAAGTACTGACCCTATGGCTTGAAGCCTGAGGATTATCTTTGGAAAGCTGAGAGACCTAGGATCAGTTGGCCAAAAGGAGAAACAAGTGCAAAAGAAAAAAAAAAGGCATAAATAAAAGAAATGCCAATTCATGCAACTGCAATCAGTCTAGCACAGGGGACTGGCCCCAGCACAGGCCCTATTCCTATGGAGTATATTAGGTAAGAAAACTTGAATGCTTGCCTTTCTGGACAGGAAAAAAGATTCCATTTTAGCGATGAAAAATGTGATGCAGAGACAAAAATAGATGAAAGATTTTATACCCTGAGACATTACTATATTTCTCAATCACTTCCAGGGGTCTTATGGTTGAGTCTCTGAGGTTTTCTAAGTATAATATCATATCATTGGTAAAGAGTGGAAGTTTGACCTCTTCTGTCCTATTTGCATATGCTTGATATCCTTGTCTTGACTGACTGTATCGACTGAGACTTCCACCACTGTGATCAATAGCAGTAGTGATAATGGACACCCTTGTCTGATTCCAGTTCTAAGTGGAAATGCTTTCAATTTTACTCCATTCAGTATGATATTGGCTGTGGGTTTGTTGTAGAGGGCTTCTATCAGTTTAAGAAATGTCCCATCATTGCTTATTTTCTTAAGTATTCTTATCAGAAAAGGATGCCGAATTTTGTTGAATGCTTTTTCTACATCTATTGAGAGGGTAATATGGTCTTTGTATTTGCTTCTATTTATGTGCTGAATTATATTTATAGAAACTTCTTCCAAGAAGACAGATGAGTGGCCAACAAATACATGAAAAAATGCTCATCATTCCTAGTCATCAGAGAAATGCGAATCAAAACCACCCTGAGATGTCACCTACCCCCAGTGACAACAGCCCACATCACAAAGTCCCAAAGCTGCAGATGCTAGTGTGGATGTGGAGCTAAAAGTAAACCTTTCATTTGATTCTATAATCCCATTGCTAGGGGACACACACACAAACACACACCATGGAATACTACTCAGTCATAGCAAAGTTGGAGACTTTACATCTTTTGTATTTGCCTGAACCATCTCCTTAGTCAAGTATCTCAAGAATGGAAAAGCAAGCACCCTATCTACTCAACACTAATTTGAAACCAGCAGATGAACAACTAAAGACCCACAGTGGAGGACTCAATGAGCTCCCACCTAATGGCTACAATGTAGGAGTATATGGTTCACCTTCTGGTGAAGGACTCAACTACAATGATGCTACCTAACAAATGCAAAGAATGTAACCCAATCATATGCACCCTTATTTAAATCTGAAAAACAAAAAAAGAATTATATAACAGAAAAAAGCCCCCCCGCCCAAAAAAGGTATGAAAGATTCTTTAAAAACTATAACCATAGCAATGAACTTAACCTTAGGGTGAGTGGGAGTGTGAGGTGCCCCGGGCACATCCCTGCTGTGATAGCCAGCATGGAGTATGTGGGCAAGATTCACCTGCCACATTGGACTGGGGGTGGGGGGTTGGGGCGGAGGGGGATCTGTAGCCTGAATGGCAGTCCTGCCCATTGCTAAAGGGAGGAGCACACAACAGTGGATGAGAATCATTCCTGGTTCTACACAGTGTGCTTGGTTCTCTGTGTATCCACATTTGCAGTTAGTCTGTTCATATGTTATGAGCATTTGTAATGGGTTAGGTAGATGAATAAGACAGAATTTGTGCCTTCAAGGAATTTATTAGGCTTATGACAATGTGACACAAATTCTCTTACTACAGACATGATGTTCTGGGAGCAAGGAGGAGTGAAGACCACCAGGGACACAGCCCTTTGGGGTGGTCCTTTACTCAGGGTTATCCAGAGAGAGAACCAGTAGGACATATATACATATATACACATACACACAAATATACATATTTATTTGTTTTATATATAAAGAGATTCATTATAAGGAATTGCCTCATGTGATTGTGAAGACTGAGAAGTTCCAAGGTCTATCATCAGTCTGTAACAGGAAAACCAACGCAAACAGAAGACTCCAGGCACCAGTTGATAGAGGAAGTGGCGGGTTTATTCCAGCAGAGAGACTATGCGGACTAGTGTCCCAAAAACCAAGCCTACCTACTTAATCTCTTGCCTTTCTTGTATCCATTTTTTTAGGGCTAGGGTGCACATGAGAGTCATAAAGGATGTGAGGGACGTGACAAACATGAAGGTCTTGGGACTCAAGGGAAGGTCAGGTTGGCCTGCGCCCTTGACACCGGGCTACCTGTCTTCAGAGGTGAGGGAAGGTTAAGGAAGTTACAAGGTTACTATCTAGGCCCAGTGCATACCAAGGGAAGGATATACAGATAACAGAGACATCTGCTACAGTAGAGGTAGGAGTGTTATAGACTGGCTAATGCCTGTACAGAGTAGCCAGGACAGATCTTTAGCTCTGCTTTTACTCTCTTGCCTCATCCCCCCATTTGAGATTCAGAACAGCTTGTTATGAAGTCTCATCACCATCTTCGACAACCTGTGTCACAGTTTGTTGGTGATGCATGTAATACATTTCACCAGGGGCTCTTTGAGACACAGCTGAACTCACTAGGTTCCTCACCATCTGGAGTAATACCAGCAATAAACATGGGAGGAGAAGGCAAGTACCCAATAACAGTAAGGCTCCTATTATAAGGGTCTTAAAACCTCCAAAAGCAGAGAACCATCCTCCAAAGATGGATTCTGGATCAAATCCATGCCACACCTGTACCAGCACATGAGCCAATTTGGAAATGTCATTAGCTATATTTTCCACCACTCGACGTTGATCATCTATTTGCAGACAACAGTTGGTTAGATTGAACTTTCCACATACTCATCCTTCTGCAGCCAGTAAATAATCTAAAGCCAGTCTGTTTTGATACACAGCATTTCTTATTTGGGTTTGCTGATGGGCAAGAAGGGTCAGAGCTTTGCTAGTCTCATTGGTGATTATTTCTAAGACCGCCTGCAATCGTATGATATGATTTAGCATATAGATAGGGGTCCGGTAACCCCTCTGTCCATGTGGCTGGCCCATAATACTGTATTATTCTTTCTGGGGATCACTCACCCTCTTTCCACTCTCCTATTTGTAAGTCTCGGCGATGCTGCCAGACTTTCTCCTCAGGAGTGGCCACTAGAAGTCCAAATAGTTCTCCTGCCTTGCTGGGCAGTAGAAAGAAGGAAGGCTTTATAAAGCCTGTGATACAACTGCCAGTCCATTGATCAGGTAGCTGGACATATGCCTTATCTCCACAAAACCAATACATTCCCTGAGGAGCACTCCAGTTTCGTGAGAACCCTGGATGCCACCAGGCATCTCTGAGCTCAGGGAACCAGTCTAGGGGATTTAGTTCTGTCCGATTCAATCCCCCACCAGACAGTTATTCCAGTAGTAGCATTGTACAGTCTCTGACCTCGGCAGTGTAACTGTCCTACTGGCACAGTAAGATTTTTCCCTTCACTTCTCGCTAGGCAATATTGTCTGATAATCAGGGCATTTAGGACCATACATTGTCCTTCAGGTTTCTCCAACATGGAGCAATGTCTGGGTTAGGCTCAGTGGGAGTAAGTTCTCTAGCTTCCCATGGCCACTGATCTCCTGTCATAGTTCCTCCGCATATAAAGCAAGAAGTTACATTCAAGGATTGTGCCACATTTTCAGCCAACTGGAAGAATAAATTCTTTGTGCTCTTTGGGAGTGGTGGCACAGGCTGCTCTACTTCATCATAGAAGGTATGGCAAATGGCCACCTGACTGGCCTGACAGGAGGCAACCTTCCAGCTGACCCTTAACTGACATATTGGGTCCAGGCCAGGGCCATCTATTCCCAAAGACATGACTTGTCCTTTTACCCACTTAGTGTTGGAGGGATTTCTTACGGTTAGAATCAAGGGTTTGCAAGCTTCAGTAGTGCAATCAGCTGGTGCTTCCCCTTTTTCTAGTACGAACACTTTTTGGCTATCATCTTCCGTACTCCAGGTGCCTTCTATTACACATGACCAATATGCACACTCAGCACATGGGTAGTCTATAGAGCATAGATACTTCTGTTTTTTTCTATAAGACCTTTCCCAGTCAAGTGATCTGCATGACATTCCATGCTTGCTATGTGCAAGTTGTAGCGCTTGGCATGCCTCAAATTCTAGAGACACCTGGGTTGGATTTCTATAGCCTCGCGTTCTCACTACTAGAAGTTTCCTCTCAGCTCTCCAACCTACTGATTATGTTCTGATAATAAATTCATAGTAATTGGGTGGTTCTGAGGAATTGTAGCAAACATGGGGTTGCCCATCCCCAGGGTCACACACCTTATATTGAGTAGTATTATATAAGCAAGTCCCTAACTGAGTCCCTGTACATCCATAGTAACTATAGAACAATAGAACAGTTGTCACTTTCTGGCCAACTTTGGTTACCTTATGGATACATTGATTACAATTTTCTATATTAGTATCCTGAATATCTGCACAAACTAAAGTCCATTTAGCTCTCATGAGTCCAATAAAGAAGAGTCCCATGATGACGCAAATCCTCATGCTTTGGCCATGCGTGGACTAGTCAGCTCCTGGGGTGTGACAAGCAGGGCTTGTCATTCTCTGCAACACAGCTTGAGGGGGTTGTAAGGGCCTGAGGTGGCCTTCCAAGGTCCAGGAGTTGTTGGGGTGTGAAGCCCACTCCATGGGAACTCAGGGTCCGCCGCTGCTGTCACGTCCTGCTGGGTACGGCTTCTTTTAGGTGGGGATGGGCCCTCCTCCAGTTCCAGGGCAGGCTTCACTCTGCTGTAATGGATCCAGGCAGGAATTTCTGATACTCTCACAGCAGTGGGTGTGGTCAGGATAACATTGTAAGAGCCTTTCCACCTTGCCCTCAGGGGAGACACATTCCAATCTTTGACCCACACCATAGCTCCTGGAGAGAAAGGGGTGGGGGAAACAAACTAACAGGACATCTCTCATTCACCCATCCCGACACTGCTTCTGCCACCTTTCCCAGGGCTTGCAATTTCTTCCTTAATTCCACCTCTCCCAATTCCCAGGGGGGATCCTGGTAAACTCCTTAGTAAGGGGGGTGGCCTATGATACAAGATCTCATATGGCGAGAATCCTGTCCTCTTACTGGGAGTACACCTAATCTTAAATAACACCAAGGGTAGGGCGCTTACCCACTGCAAGTTTTTCTCCTGACACACTTTCCCTAAGCTTGTTTTGATAGTTATATTCATGCTTTCCACCTTTCCCGAGCTCTGTGGGCAGTAGGCTGTGTGGAGTTTCCAAGTGATGCCAAGGATTTTAGCTGTCTTCTGGACTAATTCAGAAATGAATGCTGGCCCATTATATGACCCAATCCATAGTGGGAGCCCAAAACATGGTATAATGTCTCTCAAGAGTGCCCCTGTGTAGGATAATATTTAAAAATAAACATATCCAACATCAAGCACACAAAGTGAATTCAGTGTGAGTTTAAAATGACTTGTTTTTCTTCTAGAGACTTAGGAAGTCTGGAACCCCTGGGTTACTCACAGAGATAGGCTTTTTTGGAAAATTCCTTAGGCCTTTTCTTTGAGGCAGTACACCCCATTAAGCCTGAGATCAAAGGGCGTGCAGCCCTTCCTAAGAGACACAGGCCAGAGGGTTGACATATGTTAACAACATATTGTCAGAGGTCTATAGATAGTCTGCCCTGAAGAAAGGACACAGTCATTACTTCATACTGGGTAAACTGAGTGAATGCTCGAGAATATTCTATTAACTTTGTTCCCCTGGGGCTACTTCCATCTTTGTGCCCTGCTCAGAGATTAGTCATTGTCTTGAAAATAGGAGAGATTTACTAAAAGGTGATTGTATTGATATATAAAAATAAAGTGAGAAAAGGAAGAAGCTAATCGTTAAAGGATTAAGTGTGTACTGACTGAAAAAGTATAAAACCTGAACTTGGAATAAAAAACTTTGCCATACATCATATCAGAGTGTAAGGTCTGTTTCTTGACTTAATAATTACAGGAGCGAGTTTTACACCTACAGCAAAGCTTCTGTTCATTCACGTCTCCGGTCACGCAACACCCTGTGACTTTTTGCGCCTTCTCGGTGTGGGTAAATATGCATCTACTGTTGCGTGACCAGAGACACAAACAAACAGCAGCTTTGCCCTGGATGTAAACTCACTCCTTTAATTAAGTCAAGAAACAGACTACAGGAGATGAGATGACGTGTAGCGAAAATCTTTATTCAGGGTTTTGATTTTATACTTTTCTAGTCATATATACACTTAATCTATCATCTGTTAGTTTCATCATTATCTTACTTGACCTATCAGAAATTAACTTGAAAGGAAATATTTTGTTATCGTATCAATGCAATCACTTTTGTAGTAAACTTCTTCTTCTAAACACTGACTAATTTCTGAGAAGGTATCTAAATAAAGATCACAAAGAAGAAAGTAGCCACAGGGGAACAGAGTTAATAGAAGAATATCTTCAAGTGTTCACTCAGTTTACTCAGTATGAAGTAATGACTATGTCTTTCCCTCAGGGCAGAGTACCTATAGACCTCTGACAATATGTTGTTAACATATGTCAACCCTCTGGGCCTTATCTCTGAGGAAGGGTGTCATGCCCTTTGATCTCAGGCTTCATGGGGTGTACAGCTTCAGAAAGTGGGCCTCTGGAATTTTTAACTCCAGGCAAACCAAGAACTCTGTGTGTGTCCCGGGGGTCCAGGTCCCTTAAGCCTCTGGAAGAAAAGCAAGTCATTTTAAACTCACACTGAATTCACTTTGTGTGCTTGATGTAGGATATGTTTATTTCTAAATATTATCCTACATCTACCCATCCAAAATAGGTGCAAACCATCACCAGCAAATGCTTGTTCCCTTTATACTGGGGAATTTCAGTGAAGTCTACCTGGAAGTCTTCAAAGGGTATTGCTCCATATGAATGGATTCCTGGGGGTACCATTGGTCCTTGGCGAATATTGAACTGGCTGCAGGTGACACATCGCTGATGGACGGCTTTGGCCAGGGCTGCCAGGTGAGCAATGTAGAAGTACCGGCCCAGTAACTTCACCAAAGACTCCTGTCCCAGATGGGTGCTCTCGTGCATCGCCATTACCACAGTAGCTCTTAGAAGCTGGGGAACTGCTACTCGTCCATCTGGCATCCTTATCCATTCTCCCTCTGTTTCCTGGCTCCCCTTCACCACCAACCATTCCTTCTCCTCCCAGGAGTAGACAGGGGTGAGCTCTGGGACCAGACAGGGGTGAGCTCTGGGACCCATGGGATGAGGGGAGCCACTCGTGACACCTGGTATAGCTGGGAGGCTGCTCTCTTTGCCTCAGTGTCAGCTCTGGTGTTCCCCTTAGTGACGGTGGAAGCATCTCTTTGATGTCCATGACAGTGCATGGCTGCCACTCTCTGTGGTTTCCATACTGCCTCTAGCAATTGGAGTATTTCTTGCTGATACTTAATGTCCTTTCCTCCAGAGTTTAAAAGTCCTTTTTTTTTTTTTTTTTT
>CAUYPK010122722.1:0-11627 GCA_963574355.1 Loris lydekkerianus
CAGAGCTGGTTCCTCCACCACCTTTCCAGTTCACACTAGCCTGTGCGAGCCACAATGTGATCTGTGAACTTGCATAGGAATCTGATCGCATGGGTGAGAAGACCCATGCGATCAGATTCCACTGCAGAGAAAAAGAACACACGTATGCCCTTTTTCTTCTGAATCTAATACAAGCATATGGCTGAACTCACACTGCTCAGAGATTGCAATAATGTAAACTGGGGCTTACACAGCACACAACATACAACATCATACACAAATGAATAGCAATCAGAATATAAATGCAGGAGAGTTGGAGAGTCCGACTCACATTCCACACATGTGCACTGCGGGCCCGGGACTAGTTGGCTGCTAAGCAGAACAGGCAGCAGTGGCAAAAACACCCAGTAGACGGGATAAATGTCCTCAGTGGGCCGCATGTGGTGTGCAGGCTGTAGTTTGAAGACCCCTGATTTAGATGATCTGCTAGAAATCAGATAGTGTGACTTGACTTTCTGACAACTATGGATCTGTTATACTAGCCCTAGACTACCTACATCTGGGTATCGTTTACATAAAAGAGAAATGAACTATCTTGTCTAAAAGCCTTCTTTCCTTTTTGGGGGTGGGAAGAGAACTGGTTTTGTTAAATGCACCTAAAACTGCTCTGAGCAGAAACACATTAGTATGTTTGGAAAATTTAATATTAGGAAATCTTTTAATGTAACCACATTACCAGATAATAGAACAGCTATGTTATTATTTCAATATGGGTAAATCACTCAATGGGATTTAATACTCAGAGATGACTATTAAATTAAGAACAGAAATTGATTCCATTACCTTGGTAGGGAATACATGTTCCCAAAACAAGTGCCATACTTTATGATAAAACAGTAGAAATATTCCCTCAAATTAAGAAAATTACAAAAGTGCTCATTAGTTTTATATAATGGTAGTTCTAGGCAGTGTGTGAAAAAAATAGTTGTAAAGAATTAGGGGTGGAGGCAGAAGCAAAACTACCATTATTTGGAAATGTGATTGTCTAATTAGGAAGCCCCAAATAAACTACAAACAAATATTTAGAATTTTCAATTAAATAGCAAGTGTATAGTTATCCCTCAGTATCCATGGAGGATTGGTTCTAGGAACTCCCTCTGGATACCAAATTTCATGGATGCTCCAAGTCCCTTATATAAAATTTCATAGTATTTACAAATAACCAGTGCACATTGTCCCAAATATTTGAAATCATTCATGCTTTACTTGTAATACCTAATATAATGAAAATGCTGTATATAAATGGTTATAGTGTATTGGTATTTATTTTTTGAATATTTTTGAGCTGTAGTTGGTTGGATCTGTGGATGTATAGCCCATGAATTCAGAGAAGTAACTGTGTGTTTAATTTTTAAAACATATCAACTACGTTCTGCAAAAGACATCATGCTTAAGCAGGAATTAATCAAAAATAATTTAAGATTCTCATTGCATTGTGAGAAATTGTCAAACATGACAGTTCTTTGAATCAAACAGAAAAAGAACATACAATTAAGAATTCTTTTTAAAAATCTGAAAAAAGGAGAAATTAAAAGTCAACAAGAGAAACCTATTGTATCAAAGTGGAGACCTTGAGGAAATGGGTGATTTCCTAGTAAAAATACACAAAAACAAAGTGAACCCTGAAATAAGGAAAATACAAATAGATCAATTAGCATAGAAAAGCCTATAATAATGTGTAGAAGAATGCTTAGCAATCTTCCATTAGAAAGGATACCAGGAGCATACAGGTTCCCAGCGGAGTGCTAACTTACCTTTAACAATTTCTGGTTTTAGGCTGGGTGCAGTGGCTAACGCCTATAATCCTACCACTCTGGGAGGCCAAGGCAGGTGGACTGCTTGAGCTCACAGATTCAAGACCAGCCTGAGCAACAGTGAGACCCCATCTCTAAATATAGCCAGGTGTCGTGGCAGGTGCCTGTAGTCCCAGATACTTGGGCTGAGGCAAGAGAATCGCTTGAGTCCACGAACTTGAGGTTGCTATGAGCTGTGATGCTATGGCACTCTACCAGGGACGACTATGTGAGACTCTGTCTCAAAAACAAAAAACAACCCCCCCCAAAAAAAAAAAAAACAAAAAACAATTGCTGGTTTTACTTAAAGTAGTCAAAGGCTAGAAAGGAAAAAAGTAATGACTCTCTTCAGTTGATTTTATGGTATATCAAAACTTGATGTAGTTAGTTTGGCACCTGTGGCTCAAGCGGCTGAGCTGCCAGCCACATACACCTGAGCTGGAGGGTTCGAATCCAGCCCAGGCCCACCAAACAACAATGACGGCTACAACCAAAAAAGCCGGGTGTTGTGACAGGTGCCTGTAGTCCCAGCTACTTGGGAGGCAGAGGCAGGAGAATCGCTTGAACCCAGGAGTTGGAGGTTGCTGTGAGCTGTGATGCCATGGCACTCTAACCAGGGAGACAGCTTGAGACTCTGTCTCAAAACGAAACAAAACAAAAAAACTTGATGTAGTTAATATATTTCATCTAGTATGTGATGTCAGTGTTTTTAACCAATCTCTTATGTACCATTTCAAATATATAGCCAAGTAAGTAACTTTCATAGAAACCAACAAACAAACAAATGTTGATTAACTTACTTTCATTAAAGCCACAAAATGAATTTGTAATAAAATCTGATTTTGGTATACATAATACATGTAAACTTAACTAATGTTGCAAGTTTTAACATGCCTACTTTTCAATTCTTCAGTATCATTTCAACTACCTTAATACTAAGAAAAACGAAACATTAATAAAAGCAAACATACATGATACACATTGGCCCTTTCCCTTAGGCTCCAGGGAGAGTCCATAGATCCTCTACTTATCTCCAGTTTTACCCAGGACCATTCCGAAGTTGTATCACAGTGTGTGTCCTTTGTCTGTACTGGGATTTATCCCTAGAAACAAGCCCAAATGCATAAAACGTAGTTTGGCATGCTGTAAAGATGAGTAGTCATGACCTCAATAAATGGATACTGTTGTAAAAATAAGTTTTGCTAAAATATTACAGGAGAAAGTTAAGCACACAGCAAAACTGCCTCCTCTGCACTCAGGGCCACAGATAGGGCCAGTTTTTCTCATCTTTTTTTAAACATGGCCTTTGTGTATCCTGAAGCTGTGGTGGTATCTTCCGAGGCTGGTCTTGAGAATGAAATTCTGGTCTGCTCTGTGGCTCTGCCCTAAGGATAATGAAGCTCTGGACCTCACTATCGATAAAGCTCAGATGTCTGTGGGTAGAATGCAGATGGTTCACGTGGGCCAAGGGAACATGTTTGTATGCCCCTTGCCCTGTTGCCAGGGTGTAGTGCAGAATGCTTGCCACTTCCTGCTTAGCAGTAGCCATGCTCCCTCTCCTGCAGTCCTGGTGAATTCCTGAAATTCAGTGTTCTGATTATCCTATGCTATACTGTTGAAAAATAAAACTGAAATAGATCCACCATACCATGTCCTAATTGGAATGGGTGGAGATAATAAGCAAAGTTGATAATCAGGAAATAGACAAAAGTCAAGTGATTTCCCATGTATCAGAAATAATGCGTAGGAATTGTTGGAGTTTTCGATGTTAAAAATACCATTTACATTAGTACACACAAAATGAAGTGCTTAAGTGTAAATCTAATAAAATATATACAAATACACATTTAGAAAACACTGAAACACAGTTGAGTGAAATTAAATATAAATAAATGCAGAGATGGGCTTGGAGCCCATAGCACAGTAGTTACGGTGCCCACCACATATACTGAGGCTGGTGGGTTCAAACCTAGCGCAGGCCAGCTAAATAACAACAACTGCAACAAAAAATAGCTGGGCGTTATGGCAGCTGCCTATTAGTCCCAGTTACTCGGGAGCCTGAGGCAAGAGAATTGCTTAAGCCCAAGAGTTTGAGGTTGCTATGACACCACAGCACTGTACCAAGGGCGACAGTGAGACTCCGCCTCAAAAATAAATAAATAAATAAATAATGCAGAGATATTCCTTATTCAGGAGTAGTATAATTATTACAGTTAAAATTACAATTCTTTTTGTTTTTTTTCTGAGACAGAGTCTCTATCACCCTGAATAGAGTGCCTTGGGTTGTCATAGCTCACAGCAACCTCAAACTCTTGGGTTTGAGAGATCCTCTTGCCTCAGCCTCCTGAGTAGCTGGGATTAACAAGTATTTGCCACCATCCCCAGCTAGTTTTTATATTTTTAGTAAAGACTGGGTCTTGCTCTTGTCAGGCTGGTCTTGAACTCCTGAGCTTAAGCAATCCACCTGCTTTAGTCTCCTAGAGTGCTAGAATTACAGGCATGAGCCACCATGCCCATAAAATTACAATTCTAACTTGATCTACATATTCAGTGAAATATCAATTAAATGCCCACTAAAGATAAAGACAAATTGTTTTTAAACCTAGAACACATACATGGTACAAGACTCAAGAAGGACAAAGTTAAAAAACTTAAAAATCTGCATCTGAACACTTATCATAAAGCTAAAGTAATGAACAGAATGTGATATTGGCAAAAGAATAGGTGAATAGAAAAATGGAACCAAATAGAGCCAAAAAATAGACTCACGTAAATATAGGCAGTTGATTTTGTCAAAGGGACAAAGAAAATTCAATCAAGAAAGTAAAGTCTGTTCTACAAGTGGCAGTAGAACATATGAAAACCATATGTGAAAAAGATGAAAATAGACATAAAATTTATACCTCACCCAAAATTCACTCAAAGTAGTCCACAGACTTAAATTTTCAAATGCAAAATTGTAAAAGTTATAGAAAGAGAAAACAGAAGAAAATCTTCATGGATTTGGTGATGACTTTTTATTTATTATTTATTTTTTGTTTTTGTTTTGGTGATGACTTTTTAGGTGCAATACCAAAAGCCATCCTATGAAAAAACTTGATCTTGTACACTATCGAAATGTTTAATCTGAGAGATCCTGGTGAGAAACAAAAACATAAGCCATAGATGGAGAGAAAAGATCTGAAAAACACATCTGAAAAAGAACTTGTAAAGAAACTGAAAGTCAACAAGAAGATAAATGACTCAATTTAAAATGGATAAAAAAAGCCAGGTGTGGTGGCACACACCTATAATTCTGGCTACCTCAGAGGCTGAGGTGGGAGGATTACTTGAGCCCAAGATTTTAAGGCTGCAGTATGCTAAGATTATCATACCACTGTACTCTAGCCTGGATGACAGAGTGAGAGCCTCTCTCTTAAACAAAAAAAAAAAAAATGGAGTTTGTAAAGATATAAATAAATATTTCACCAAAAAAGATACACAGATGGTAAATAAACAAGGAAAATAATGCTCAACAATACTTGTCATGAGGGAGAAGCAAATTAAAACATTGAGATAGTGCTGCACATCTATTAAAATGGCTAAAATTTTAAAAACCATAGCAATTGCAGCAGAAACTCATTCATTGCTGGTGGAAGCCACTTTGGAAGGCAGTGTGACATTTTTCCCCTAAACTAACCATAGCCTCAGTATATGACCAACCAATTACACTTCTAGGTATTTAGATATCTGTTTGGAAAACCTAGGAGTGTGATCCAAACAAAAACCAGCGTGCAGTTATGTATAGCAGCTCTCTTCATAATGACCAAATATTTTAAGGAATCTAGGTAAATGAATAATCATGCTAGGGTACATCCATGCAATATAATACTAATTAGCAAGAGAAAGCTATGAAGCCACATAGAGACATGGATGAATCTGACATGCATATTCCTAAGTGAAAGAAGCCAGTCTGAAGAAGCTACAAACTGTAAGATCTCCATTACTGTAAAGAAGGGAAGACTACAGAGATAATAATCAGAATATATGATTTATAGTGGTTTGTAGGGTGCCAGGGAATGAATTCACTAGGAGAATAAGATGGAGAGAGCCACAAATGGGTCAGATGGCAGGGGACTCCCTGTAGTTGGTGAGATCATGCTGGGTGTATGTGTGGAAGAGGCTGGGTTTTGTAGTACCAGCATGAAGGAAAAGGCTACTTCTCAGCCTCCAAGAGAAAGGTTTTCTTTCATCACTGCTGGAGCTATTTCAGGACCAGTTCTGAGGAAGATTTTGAGTGTGATATAAAAAATATGGTATTAAAATACACCATTTTAACCATTTTAAATATATAGTTAAGTGGCATTAAATACATTCCCATTATTGTGCAGCCATCATCACTGTCATTTTGCCTTCCATCAGCAGTGCACGAGGGTTCAAGTCTCCATATATGTGCCAATAATAGTATGCTTCCGTTTTTTCCCCCTTGATAATAGTCATTCTCATAGGTACCAAATGGTATCTCATTGTGGTTTTTTCATTTACCTAATGGTAAGTGATGTTGAATACCTTTTCATGTACTTACTGGTGCTGGATTTGGTAATGATTTCTTGGGTCTAACACCAAAAATACAAGGAATAAAACAAAAAAAATAGATAAATTGGACTTTATCAAAATTAAAAACTTAAGGCATCAAAGGACACTATCAAGAAAGTGAAAAGAAAACCAAAAGAATGGGAGAAAAAATACAAGTCATATATGTAATAAGGGTCAGTTGTCCAGAATATATAGAGAACTCTTAGAAGCCAATAAAATGACAACAAATTTTAAAAATGGACAAAGAACTTGCAGAGACTTTTCTCCAAAGATGATACAAAAATAACAGCACATAGGCAGCACCTGTGGCTCAAAGGAGGCGGGCTCCAGCCCCATATGCCGGAGGCGGCAGATTCAAACCCAGCTCTGCCCAAAAACTGCATAAATAAATAAAATAACAGCACATGAAAGGATGCTCAACATCACTAGCCATTAGGGAAACACAAATCAAAACCAAATGAGATAACACTTCACACCCATTTGAATGGCTAAAACAACAACAAAAACCTCAGAAACTGGTGAGGAAGTGGAGAAATATGACCTCTATTGATGGGAATATAAAATGATGTGGGCTGCTATAGTTCTGCTGTGATGTGGTTCTGCAAAAAGCTGACCACAGACTTATAGAATCCAGCAATTCCTCTTCTGGATATAATATACAAAAGAAATGAAAACAGATATTCAAAGAAAAACTTATACATGAACACTTGTAGTAGCACTATTCACAATAGCAAAAAGATAGAAACAACTCAAATGTCCATCAACGTGGACAAATGATATGGACAAATATAATGTGGTATATCAAGACAATCAAATAATATGCATCCATAGAAAGGACTGAGGTACAGACACTTGCTACAATGTACAGGAACCTCAAAAACCTCTCAGCAGAGAGCTAAGTGTGGTGATGCACACCTATAGTCCCTGCTACTCCAGAAGCTGAGGCAGGAGGACTGCTTGAGCCCAGGAGTTTGAGTCCAGTCTTGGCAACATAGTGAGGCCCCATCTCTTAATAGATAGATGACAGGCCGACTGATAGGTAGATATTAATAGATGAGTGGTTGCCAGGGTAGGGAGGCAGATTGGGTAGTAATTGCTTAATGGATAGGGGATATTCTTTGGGGGCAATGAAATGTTTTGGAATTAAGAGGTGGTGGTTGTACAATAATGTGCTTGTACTAAGTGTCACTGAAGTGTGTATCTCAAGACAGTTAATTTTATATTATGTGAATTCTACCTCAATAAAAATGATAGCCCCATCCTTAGTGTTCCTCACCAGGGTGAGCCCTCTCTCCGTGGTTTCTGTGGTTCTGCTGTGATGTGGTTAGCCTACTGTTTGTGAGTCAAATAAACATCTGTCTAGGCCACACTGGAGATGTGTCCCAGCTGAGGGGATCACTTGTCTGACCATGCAGTGGCCCAAGTCCCACATGAAGCCTCATGAGCCATGCAAACACACTTATAATATGCCAGCCCAAGGTACCCCAGAGGTCGGCTCCAGAAGTGGATTTGTGCTTGGTTAGAGCTGAAGATGCTGAACATTGCTTCCCTTCACAACATTCCTAGTCTCTGCTAAAGATACATTCTGGGGCATGCCTTACCCCTGCCGACCAGGATTTGGTTCCACTGAGGCTCCCCCCAAAAATCTTGGGGCCACCAGAAATAGAAGGATGCTTATCTGAGTCAGAAGGGGCTTTTGTTTTGGGGTCCTGGGGCTGCAAATACTTCGTTCTGCCCAGGCCACAAGGAGCATGGGAGGCCCCAGGGGAGGGGCTTTTATGGCTTAGTGCCCAGAGTTAGACCAGCCTTCACGTTATCCTATCTTCAAACTTCAGCATCCCCAACCCCAGAACAGTCTCATGGCAGCCCTCAATGGATGGGGGATACCTGCAACAGCCCCCAGCCCAGCAGTCAGACCCACCTGGGCACTTAGGAAGGGGATGGGGCACCCTGGGATAGGCCAGCAGTCAGGTCCTGCTGTGATCTGTCTGGGCACCCAGAAGGGAATGGGGCAACCTGGGAGAGGCCACAGCACCTGGGGCTAGCAGGATGTGGAGATGACTAGCAAAGGTGGAGACACTGTTACAGGTTGGATTGTGTCCCCAAAATTCATATGTTGAACTCTTAACTGCATTACCTTACATGAATGTGACCTTACATGGAAATAGGTTATTTGTAGATGTTCAAGTTAAAATGAAATCATTAGGGTTAGGCTTAATCCATTATATGCAGTAATTCTGCCCTTATAAAAAGAGAGGCTGGAATAGAACCTAGACCCTTCAGACAGAGCACGACTCAGACTTCTGGACTTCAGACCTTCAAGATGACAAATCTGTGAGACAACACATCTCTGTTGTCCTGACCCTCCCAGTGTGTGGCACATTGTTACAGCAGCCCTTGATGCTGGTGACCAATGTAGACCTTTTGTGCTCTTCCCTACTCTCTCCCCAGATGCAGCCATCTCCTCAAGCCCACCCATGACAGCATGAAAGACAGAAGCAGGGTCCTTTGCAGGACATGACCACTGCTCGGTGGTCACTTCTTGTTCTATCTGGGAGTCAACACTCAGTTTCCTGGACCAGTGGGAAGATGAGGACAGGAAGGGCAGCATCTCTGGAGCTTATGCCAGGCCTTTACCTGTGTTCCAGGAGCCCAGAGAACCCAGGACTGGCCAATCCCTACCCCTCACACCTCCCCAGCCTCTCCCCAGCCATCGTCACTTTGGAGTAGCCATCATGTCCCTTTTAATATCAGTAGGAAAGGTGCCGCAGGAAGGTAGAGAGCGGTCTTCCCAGTGCCCCCTGAGCCCAGGCTGGCAGAACAGGCTGAGTGGCCACAACTCTCAAGAGAGGTCAGGGGTAAAACTGGAAAGGGGAGAGGGGCTGCCAGGGGGGCTGGGGGCAGAGGCTGCTCCCCACAGGTGATGGGTGGAGGGAGGTAAGGAGGGACCCCCAGTCTCCACCTAGACAGGCCCTGTGACCACTGCATGGTATCCCTTCTTGGGAGGTCCAGGCTCAGCTAGGGGTCAGCTCCAGAGATTTTAGTCCATTTTGCCCCAAATGGACAGGATGTAGGCTGGCCAACTCAGGGTTATAAAACTTTCAAAACTGAGCCTGCTGCCTGCCAAGGAGAGACGTACAATGCCCTGCAGGTCATCATGTAGCTATGCTTCTGTCACCAGCTGCCACCTAGGCCCCTCCTTGTCAGGTCTCTGGGTTCTGCTGGTTGCAGGAAAGGCCACAGGCTAAGCTGAGATGGGCCAGAGCTCAGTTAGCCTCCTGGAAGAGCCACCCTCTGAGTCTGGGGGAGCCAGCCTGGTGGGGGTTGTGGGGTCCCCAGTCCTCTCATGTCAAGCAGGCAGGCAACCTTCCCCTCCACTCCGCACACCATGTTGGGAGCACAACTTCAGGGCTTGGAGCCCCCAGGAGGCCTGGAGTCCCAGTGCCTTCCTCCTCTTCCTGCTCCTGGACCATAAATTGCCTGGGCCACAGGTGAGCAGTGTAATGGCCTTCAGACATAGGACCCCGAATTTTACATTCTTCTCCCTGCCATACCACCCCTTCTGGTCTCCCAGCCATGACTCTTGATTCTGTTACCCCTGTGATGCTACAGGAAAGAAGATCTCTGTGCCTGCCTCTCACAGGCCAGCTTCAGTGCTCTTGAAGGCAGGAGCAGGGTCCCTTTTCTGTGGGTCAAGGGCTGTTGATCCCAGCCCAGCCCAGCTCTGAGATGGGCATGTAAGCAGATGAGAACCCTAGAATCCAGTCCACCCCAAAGGCTGCAACTGACTAAGAAATTCAGCTTCTAGGAATTTATGCTGAGAAAATAGCTAGGTAAAGGGAGAAGGGAAGAAGACAAGGATGCCCACCTTAAGTCTGCTTTATGCAAATGATAAAACAGACACATTAGAAACAATCCACAGTCCAACAATAGAGTACTAATGCCATCAGGAAATTCTAACCTGAGCTTGTGTTCATCTCTATACCTTGATGTTGACAGACAGTTAAATCAATAAAAGGGGGGAGTTCAAACATTAAACTTTAATTGAATACAACAATTGTTTCACAAACACAGTGAATTATAAACCTGAGTGAAAATCCACCCTGTTCCCCATGCCTAGGTTGTCCATAATCAGGCCTGCCTCCCAGTCCTCAAGACCGAGCATCAGGGTACTTCCCACACCTCTCCCACAAACGTAACCAGGTGGAGAAGTCCAGCCTTGTGCATGGGCAGGCAGGAAGACAGCTAGCAATGGAACATTCTGCTCTCTGTAGAAAGGCCTTCACTGAACACAGCTTGCTGGATTCTCATCCATCATTGCTGGAGTGGACAGACCCACCTCTGTTTTCAGTCTCATGAACATTTCTCAAATGCCTCCTCTATCATAAGAAGCTGCCAACAAAACTCTACAAATGTAGCAGAGGGCTGGGAATCTCTCAGTGCTTTTCAGCAGAACCCTTTGGGGGACTGTTGGGGACCTCTGTGGTTTATTCAGAATAAAACTCTGTGTTGAAGGCCAGATAATCCTCCTGGGTCCTGTCTTGGCTCCTGGGGGACAGGTTAGGCCAGGCTACTCCCTGACAATTCAAGGAGCATCCTGGCTCCCCAGAAGGCATCACAGGAGGCCTGGCCATCAGGCCACTGCACCTGGAAAACACAGCATTACACACAGAGACAGCCTCTGCCAGGCTCCTTACCACCTGGGCTCCTCTGGACCTGTACAGACCCTCCAACTCTTGGCTCAGGGGGGAATACTGTCCCATAGCACCCCCACCTCAGGTCCCAGTCTGCTAATGCTGAGCCCATGAGTCATCCCTGCCCTGCTCAGTTCTGCTCGGTTTATTCACTCAAGGACACGGACTGAGCCCTCTTCAGTGTATGAGCTGCAGAGGCAGGGGGCAAGAGGGAAACACATGGTACTTGTAGGAAGGCCTCACCTGGCTAGAGGGCAGGGGCTGGTTCAGCTCCATGGCAGACACAGGGCCAGAAAAGGTAGACGGGGCTGGAGGCATCTCTGGAGGGCTGGATATATATGATGGTGTTATGACAGACTGTCTCAGGGACACTGGGTGACAAGATCCACCCAGTTGTCTTCCTAACCATCAAGAGCCATTCTCAGTGCTTGGTATAGACTGTGAACACTCTTCTTGCAGGGCCCTCACATATACAGAGTGCTTGGCGGGGGGGGGGGGGGGGGGGGATTAAAAATTTAGTGGGGTC
>CAUYPK010122723.1:0-12845 GCA_963574355.1 Loris lydekkerianus
CATGGGGCATAATACACTAGCTTCACAGACCATTTGACACATTTTCATCACAATAGTTAACATAGCCTTCCTGGCATTTTCCCAGTTACCGTGCCAAGATATTTACATTCCACATTTACTAAGTTTCACATATACCCTTGTTATATACACCTGCAGGGCAAGCACATTGAGTACATCAAATACTATGACAATGGTAATATCTAAATTATTGGTGGGATTATTTATACATTGGGTTTCTCTGTTGAAAACTGATAGATGACCTCAATTTTTTTGGCTTTATTAGTACATCCTAAGTATATTCTTAGACTAACACTGCTCCTGAAGGATCAGAAAAGTTAAATTAGGAGAAATTGGTTCAAATAGAGAATAACTCTAATAAGAAATACATGAGGGGGAAGAATGGGCAGAGGGAGGGTGACTGGTGGGATTACACCTGTGGTGCATCTTACAAGGGTACATGTGAAACTTAGTAAATGTAGAATATAATTGTCTTAATACAATAACTAAGAAAATGCCAGGAAGGCTATGTTAACCAGTGTCATGAAAATGTGTCAAACTGTTTATAAAACTCGTGTATGGTGCCCCATGATCGCATTAATGTACACAGGTATGATTTAATATTAATAAGAAAACTGGGAGTTAGCTTTCTGAATGAAAACAAGAGTTAACAAAGATCTACAATAGTGAAAGCTAACACTGACTAGGGAATCATAAGAGTCTGATTAGCCATGATCAGATCATCTGACCACCCACAAATAAAGTGCATATAGAATATGTGCATCTTTGAAGAAATGTACAGTATTACTTATTAGCATATTATAAATCTGACAAAAACCTATTTTCCCCAGAGAATTCTACCTACTTCAACTCACTCTTTCACTGTTTTTATGGTCATTTCCTCTAAATAGGCTTTGAAAATGTGAGACTCTTGTGAAACTGAACATTTCAGAAGATTTTTATTACTCAGAGCTAGCTCTCCTAAAATTCTACCATGTGACAATAAGCTGGCATCATGGTTAAAACCAGAAAATTTTTTCAACATTCCTTTACATATAGTTTTTAAAACACTGGTGTCATTTTTAAAGTTGTCAATGAAACTGGTAAAAAAACAAAAGGTTAAGTAAAACTATAAAATTTTGCTACTACAGTATATGAACTTAGTGAACTTAAAAGTTACATGAAAAATTATAGCATTTTCTTCTTTATTTAAATAAAAAAGATAAACATTTATATTTTATTTCTTCAATATTCCAAAAGAACTAAACATCTGACTTTAAATATGGTGTTTCTGAAATAGTCTAGTATTTGACATAAAAATATCAATAAAAAAATTCATGAAAAAGTGAAAAATAACATTTAAAAATATCTGCATGAAATCTAGCTAATATAATTTCCAAATAAGGTAAAAATCAATATTTTTAATAAATAAGCTCAAAGAGTAAAATGTTCTACTGGGTGACTCCCAAAAACGCTCTGAAAACTTTTTCAAAGTACTGAACAGTGATATGCCACCCTCTACTGTTAATTAGTAATAGGCATAAAGCAGAAAGATCAATTCTTTGCTCAACTATTGCCACCTTGTGGCTATGAGATGGGTTATAAGCTACAGCTGCCAACGGGCTTAACAGAGTTCCACAAATCTATATTGTTTAAGTTACAAAAGAGGAATTAAAGTATCTGACTTAAAACATATCATTAGCAAACATTAAAAAGGAGAGATTAAAAGTATCTGACTTAAGATGTATCATTAGCAAACATTTACCAGGTCTTCTATACATAAATATGTGCTGTGTTGGTTAGAAAAATAAATAGAATTTGTACCTACCCTTAAAAAAAATGAACTAGGTGATGAAATAGATGGATAAGCCATAACTAAATATGACAAACTTTTACTTTTAAAAGAGTAGATAAATGAGCATGAAATAAGTTTGGAACCTACAACCTCCTTACAGAACAATGGCACTACAGATCATTTAAATCTGAGTTCCCTTTAACTAGCTGTATCAGTGAAATACCAGGATAAGGATTTCATGACGCACTGCCCTTGATTACATTCTTGGTTATTGGGGGGGGAGGGGTGTTCTTCATAAGGATAATTTACCAAGGGTCATCATTTATTTTTGAGGTCCATGTATATATAAATTAAATTAATTTAATGTATAAATTAAATTAATGGGTACAATTTTAACTTTCATCACCACATACACATATTTTTAATCCAATAATGAGCCATGTGAGGTGTTATTTTTCATTTATAATTATTCAATGATCAAACTAAATTTTATTGTAATTTATATCAACAAATGTATATTCAATCCCCACTTGTGTGTAAATCACTTTCAAAGGATGAAAAGGGCAATTAAAAAGTAGCCCCTGATCTCCAGGAACTAAACAGAAAACAGTATAAAATATGTTCATAAATGACTTTAATAAGAGTTGCAGATATTCAACAAAGGTAGTATAATACAAAGCCCTAGGATATTCACAGAGTGTCACCTAGTCGGTGAGATCACAAACGCCTAAGAGAGGAAATGATTTTTACAATAGGTTTTTCAGGCAGGGAAACTAATTCCAAGGTAAAGAAATAATGATTTTTTTAGGGAACAGCAAACTTTATCTCCAAAAATATTCTTAAGCAGAAACCATTTTACAAATATACTCTTACATAGAACCCCAAATGGACATCTAAATATACGTATTGGGCTGGGTGTGGTGGTACTCTGGGAGGCTGAGGCAGGAGGATCCCTTGAGCTCAGGAGTTTCAGACCAGGCTGAGTAACAGTGAGAATCCATTTCTACTAAAAATAGAAAAATTAGCCAGACATTGTGGTGGGCTCCTGTAGCTGAGGCAGGAAGATCACTTAAGTCCAGGAGTTTGAGGTTGCTGTGAGCTAGGCTGAGGCCATGGTTCTTTAGCCTGGCTGACAGAGTAAAACTCTGTCTCAAAAAAACAAAAAAGAAAAAAAAAGGAGCATTTTATTAGTATGTCCATTTTGTGAGTTGAAATTGATAGCATTACTGTATTATGAAGTCAAATAATATGAACATAGCAGTTATGATAAAAATCGAAAACAGGGATAATAACCTCAGTTTCCAATTTCTATATTTTGTTTGGTTGATCAATATGAAGAAAATCCACCTGTTATATCCCGCTTATGTTGATTAAGGGGGTGAAAAAAACAGGCATTGTACTAACTAGGAGTTTACTACAGATAGGCTATATCTATCAAAACTCAAATGTGTGTACACTTCTGCCCAACACAGATCCTACAAATATACTCACATTAAGTATGCAAAACTGTAAATGTTCACTGTAACACTGTCTGTGGTAGGAAAAAAAAAAAACAAGAACAACCTAAAAACTCATTAATGAAAGCATTTCTGGTTAAATAAATTGTGCTGAAAAATAAATAAATAAATAAATAATGCTGCATCCATATCACGAAATACCAACCAAATATTTTTGTAATAAGGTATATGTAATAAGAAAAAATACTCAAGTCATACTTTAGAAATAGGAGTTTTTAGCAGCAGCCACTAAATACACTAAGTGCTCATTAAATATCAGGCATTTGTGTTAAATTTAAATAATGATACACTCAATCTCATAATGATCCTATGACATAGGGTTTCCTTTTATAAAAAAGGCAAAGGATATATACAGGTATTAAGTACTTTTTCAAGAAAACAGCTAGTAAATGGTAATAGAAGAACCAAGACTAAAATCAAGATCATCTGAATCTAGAATTTACACTCTTAAATAATAATACAGTTCAAAATATTACTGACAATATGAACCAATTCATGTGTTTTTAACTATTTATATGTGTATGTATATATATAACACATATGTATGTATATATAAAACTCTGGAGACATGCATAAAAACACTCTCTAGCCTTGAGAAAGTTAAGAAAAAGAGAGAGGGGACTTTTATATTTCACATAATAATCTTCAGTGTTATTTAAATTTTCTTTCTAAACAAATACTAGTTTTATAAAAATCTAAAAATAATCAGCTTAATACATTTTTCAAAAATCCTAATCACTCAAGTAGTATTTATTCATCTTGTAATCTCAGAATATTCTTTTTCTTGTTTTAATTTTTAATTTATTTATTATTAAATCATAGCTGTGTACCTTAATGCGATCATGATGAAAAATTTGATGAAAATATTTTCATCACACTGGTTAACATAGCCTTCCTGGCATTTTCTTAGTTATTGTGTTAACATTTATATTCTACATTTAGTAAGTTTTACATTTGCCCTTGTAAGATGCACCCTAAGGATATTCTTCAATTAAATAGATTCAGAAACTTTAATAGTAAAGAATTTTTTCACAAGTTTAATCCCTGTTAACACCTAACAACTGTTCGTATTCCTCATCATAAGTATGTTAGGAAAGCATCAAAAATCTCCAATAAACACTAAAACTAAAATTAATGTAGTAGTTTTAGTTTTCTTATTACTCTTATACTTATTTTTGCTCAATTATTACTCTGGCTAGAACACATTTAACTCAAATAGTTGAGCTAGTACAACTGTTTGTGAGCAGTCATACACAGATTACAACTCAAAGACAGACCAGGAATAACTGAAGTTCAAGTATACATTATCTGTACTATCGATTCATTCACACACATTTGGCAAAAATTTACTGTGTACCCACTATTGGTCAAGCACTGTGCTAGGCACTGGGGGCATAACAAAATAAAAGAGACAAGGTCTTGGCCTTCCTGAAACTTACATTCTATTACTGGGTGGAAAAGTCAGGAAACACTTTATTCTGATGTGTCACATGTTACTTTCCCACCACAAATTAACATATTATCAATTACCAATGTCCTTAAATCTGAGATTAAACTGGATTGCATGTGCAAGGTCTGTTTATTTAGTTTTGGGTTTTTTGCAGTGAAAAACTTGATTTTATCCTCACTTTGAATGGCACCGTTCAACCTCTAGTTGAAGCACATACGTACTAACATTTTAAAATATTTTATATGCATTCTTTAAAAACAAATAAAGAAGCTTTAAGGCAGCCCATGGAGGATTATGTCTGCTATCCCAATACTTTGGGAGGCTAAAGTAAGAGGATCAGTTGAGCTCAGGAGTTTAGGAGTTATGGTGAGCTCTGATTCTGCTACCCTACTCTGGCATGGGTGACAGAGCAAGATTTTGTCAGAGAGATTTTTAGAGTAGTTTTAGGTTCACAGCAAAATTGAGAAGAAAGTACAGAGAATCCATATACCCCTGCATCCACACATTTATAGCCTCCTCCATTATCAACATCCACCACCAGAATCTGTTACAACTAATAAACCTACACAGTTTGATAAATTGAAGTTTATTACTGGGCCAGGGGTGGTGGCTCACACCTGTAATCCCAGCACCTTGGGAGGCTGAGTGAGGCAGGAAGATCACCTTGAGCCCAGGCATTCCAGGCTACAGTGAACTATGATTGTGCTACTGCACTCCAGCCTGGACAATAGAGCAAGACCCCATCTCTAAAAATAAAGTTTATTGCTAATTATTTAAGAAAACCATGCGAGTTTATTCGAAGTACTTTACAATTCTGGAAGCATCTTCTTGAAACTGTTCCTCAGAAAGCAGAAGGCAGAGGAGAAATGGCTGGAGCCACATAAAAGCTCAGATGTGTTGAGTAAAAGCTTACTCTGCACTAGTCACGTACAGAGAACATTTCAAATGTATTTTTTCATGTAAACTTCCCAACTACAGTTAATAGTATTAACTCCACTCTGAGTAAGACAGCAAACTCAGATAGGCTAAGTAGTCCCAAGTCACTCAGCTAGAAAGATGGCACAAACCTGGAAGCCTGAAACTGAACCTATGCTTTTAAACTTGTGTCAGGCAGGGTCCCGAACACTGGCAGGACTTTGATGCCATGATGGAGAGAGGTAGTATTGTGTATTTAATCTTGCAGGCAATGTAAGTAGAGGTTTACAGGATTACCAAGAAAAGCAAAAAAATCACCTCATTATATCGATTATAGAGCCCAACTTTAGGAAGATAACTTGGTCTATAGTATGTACAATGACCTGAACCAGGGAGCAAATGGAGTCAGCAGTTATCAACTAAGAAGTAGTAAAGGGGTCCACGTAACTCTAAATGCTTCAAGTAAACTTGTTACAATCTGGCCTCCTCATACCTTCCATCTCAGAGAATTTTCTTTCCATTAAACCAAAATGTCAAAGAACTATGAACCCACAGAGTAAACCAAACATATTCACCCTCCATCTAGTAGAAAAATGTTTTCTAAACTGTATTAAGTGAGAACTGCCCAGGCAGACTGTTCAGCTACAGCTAGACAGAGCTAATCTAATGGATGTGCTGGTGCTAACAAGAAACACCCCAGCTTTCTCCTAAGAAAACTGAACAGCCCAATTAAATAAACTGTCTTAGAAGAAAAAAAAAAAAAAAAATGAAAGGGAATCCTAGTTCCTCTTAAATACCTTGGTTATTTCCTTCATTAAACAAACATTATTACTGATTACCATGTGAAACGCTAAGAGTGACATTTTGAGTTTCGAACACTTAGAATACAATTTTCAGTCTTGCCACAATTAGGTCAGCAATTAAGAATTTTTTATTGAGGTTTCTGAAGGTGATTGGAATGTGGTGTGTATAGCAGTAGAGGGTGACAAATGTTGGAAGGTGAAAAACAGGGAAATTCCTTTCCTATACAAATACTTGGAGGAGGAGCACTGAATATATTTATATGCTTCCTACCTTACCGCACTTAACCCTCAAAGCCCTATGAAAAGGATGAGTCTAAAACTCAACCCTTAAGTGGCTTCAGGTCAGTCATAGCTATTTTGTTGAGATTTTAAGATCTCTCCTGGTATGATAGGCATAATTAGGAGCCTCCCCTCCACCCCCCACAAAAAACAATGTCCACATTCTAGAATTTGTGAATATACTACCTTCCTTAGCAAAGGGGAATTAGGCTGCATGTGGAATTAGGTTGCTACTCAGCTGACTTTAAAACGGGGAGATTATCCTGGATTATCGGAGTGGGCCAAATGTAAACACAAGAGATCTCAAAAGTAGAAGATGCAGAAAAGAAGTCATCACAGGCCTTCAAAACCTGAAAACAGGTAAGGAAATACATCCTCCCCAGAACCTACAGAAGGGAACACAATTCCTTGATTTTAGCCCAGTGTCTTCACAGATCGGACTGCTCACAATCCTAAAAATAATAAATTTCCCTGTTGTTTTATAACTGTGAGAGTACGTTATAACATAAAATTAAAAAACGAATACACTAGGTTCCTTCTAATCCATGGATTTTAGGAAAATTCTGGTAATAATTACTACTAAAATGATCCTGTAACACCAGACATTATCATTCTGAACTGCTCCCTAGGGAGATAAACACAAAAATTGAGTTTATTTTTATATAATCCAATTTCTTGTTTGCTGAAACTAGTATTAAAAACGAATATGGAGGTTTCTAGTCTTGTTTATTTCTTCCACTCCATTTATTTTTAATTTTATGGTATTTTATAAAAGTATTGCTAAGGTAGAGGAAAATTTTTTTTAAGCAATCATACGTAGAAAAGGAATGTGAAGCGCTAACAGTTTAAATCACTTGCTCAAAGAGGGACTTTACCTAACAAATGCAATCAGTGTAATCTGGCTTATTGTACCCTCAATGAATCCCCAATAATTAAAAAAAAAAAATCACTTGCCCAAATTAAGATTATTTTCTCATTCATCTAGCTACTGAAATTAGTAAATGTTTATGAAGAGCCTTGTATTCCAGACACTCCAGCTCTATGTTGGCGCTACGGTGTTTAACAAGGCCTACCAGAATCCTGCTTCTCTCCAGGACGGGTCCAATTCGCCAGGAGGCCCAGGAATCGCCCAAGAATAGCTCAATGGCAGCGGTCCCCATTGGTTTCCCTCCCACTGGCACTAGTCCTGGGAAGACGTACGAGAAGCAGTGAGCACAGAGCCAATGTAGCAATAAATGTCGTACAAACGTACAATGAATGGAAGAAAAACATCAACCACACCCTCGGACCCCAGTGACCAGCCGCTGGGCCATGATGCACCCCAACTCAGTAACAGACACCCAGATCCGAGAGCCACTCCCCAGCCGGGCTCCGCCCCGACTCTAGGCCCCGCCCACTGCGTCACGGGCGTAGCTCCCGAAGCTCCTCACCTGTCCAAGTTCCGCCTTCCGCTGTAGCTCCGAGTGCCGCTGTAACGCGCTCGCGAAGCCGCCTGGGCGCGTCCTAGGCTCCTTAGAGTCAGAACTCCCACTCTCAGAGCCACTCTCAGTGCCTACGCCCCGAAAGGGCCTGAAGGAGAGAAACACCCGCAGAAAATGGCTTTCGGCAAGCCCACCACGAGTCCGACACAGCGCCGCCATGACAGCTTCGCAACCTCTGACCTTTGGCCTCCCCTCCGCAAGCGCGCGGGTTACGGGGCGGAGCGATAGCAGACCCGCCCACCTGCCACATAGCAATAACGGCCGACAGTGTGGTGTGTGTAGTACCGGAGGGTAAGGGAGACTTGAACTGGAATTGGTGGGTTAAATTGCTGGTGGCAGGAGGTCCGCTAAAATTCGTGGGAAGCGCATTTAACTTGCAGTAATTTCGCTCCCTTATCCCGGCATTCGTTGGTCCTGATTCCACGTTTCCGGTTGTGCTACGCGCCTGGGTATCTTTCCCTAGGTGGCCGCCTGGCTCGCTCCCGAGCTCTCGTTGGGTCTTGGCTCAAATCTGAAGTTCTCCTTGCTCACCCTGCTTAGATTTGGGAGCCCCTCACACCACACACACACACCCCTCTATCCGGCTTTTCTGTTCTTCTCTATACCACTTACCATTTCCTAATTCGTCATGTAGTTTACTTGAAGTAATCTTTAAGGTGTATTCTTCCAACTTTGTAAATTCTGTGGTTCCAACTTTGTAAATTCTGTGGAGATAGGAACTTTGGATCCCTAGCACTGGGCGCATGGTAGGGCTCAATAAATACTTGTGAAATTCTGGACCCAAGTTTGTTCTGTCAAGCTACTGCTGCCGCTAGTCCATCTACGTTACAAAAGTTGTCTTTATGAGATGTTTTGTCACTTCTAAATAGCTACTCTCCCTTTCTATTAAAGAATGAATTTCGGAAATGTGCCTAAATATTGCACCCCTTTACCCTCCCATTGTTAACCCCCAGAATTTATGTGCCTTCTTTAAAACTGGGCCTACTACCATACCTCAGGAATTGTTTACGAATTAAGCTTTTATCTGGCAGTTTTATATTTATCCCCCGTGTGTGTGTGTGTGTGTGTGTGGGGGGGGGGGTAACACACGCCTTTAGAGTTCGTTTCTAGTATTGCCTGACACCTACTAGGTGCTCAATAAACACTTGGGAACCCCCACTGGGGTCCGAGGGTGTGGTTGTTTTTCTTCCATTCAGTGTACGTTTGTACATTTATTGGTGGATTGGCTCTGTGCTCACTGCTTCTCGTACGTCTTCCCAGAGCTAGTGCCAGTGGTAGGGAAACCAATGGGGAGATGAGGAATTCTGTTAGTTTTGGAACAGGGTCTTGCTCTTGTCTACAGGACTATTAGCAGTGGCATCATCATAGGTACTGCAACCTTAAACTCCTGGCTTCATGCAGTCCTCTGGCCTCAGTCTCCCGAGTAGCTGAGACTACAGGTTTGTGCCACCACACCCAGAGATGGGGTGTGAGGGGTCTCACTCTTGCTCAGGCTTGTCTGGAATTCCTGGCCTCAAGTGATCTTCCTGCCTCTGCCTTCCAAAGTGCTAGGATTACAGGCTTGAGCTACCACATCTAGCCCAGACTATTTTAAAAATGCCTGTTCTTCCCCAGTGGGTTGTCCAGTAAATTTAACAAGTGTTTATTGAGCACCTAGCATGTGTCAGGCAATAGTGCTTTTAAAAATCTGATTCAAACTAATGGCACAGAGAGTACACAGAACACTGTAAGCACACTGACTTAGAATGGTGCATATTTGTATGCATCATGCAAGATTTATTACTAGCTAATTGCAGGGTAATCCTTACAAATTCAGTAGAGGGTTTAAAATAAACTTTTTAAAAACATAGGTGCATTATCCCTCAACATTTAAAACTGTTTCTTTTGACCATTAATGGATTCCTGCCTGAAAGTTTTGTGTTATCCTTTAGCTATTGCTACTTCCACTTCCTTTCAGAAGGGTGGTAAATTATAAAGACCATCGCCAGTGAACTTAATCCTCAGTTCTAGTCCTGACTCTGATCCTCATGTTTGGCAAGCCAATTTAATGTTGGTGATTTGGTTTCCTCACTTGTAAAACCAAATGATTTGGTTCCTCACTTGTAAAACCAAAACCTCTGTGCCAAGCTTAAGGAAATGTTTTGAAAACTTAACTACATCACCATGGATAGAACAAATGGGTTTACTGAGCTGTAAAATTCACCAGATTTACTATGTTTTGTCCCATCTCAGGCCAATGTTAAATTCCTCAAGGATAATGACAATAGGCGTGTGGGAGATAAATCCTATGGTTTTTAACGTAGTAAATATTTGTTGATGGCTATACTCACAAAATAGGATACATCTTCTTAAAGCCTTCAATTTCACTTGAAGATTGGCAGCTATTTTCATATTAAATGTTTTAAAATATGTAAAATGCAAAATTCATCTGAATGTAAAATGTAAGTTTGTGTCAACTGACTTCCAGTTATGCCTTAAAATTCCCTGCCTTTGGTAGAGCATCAAAAAAGTCCAATGAGAGGAACTGTAAAGAACAGAACAAGTCAGAGAGGATGTCTGCAGACTCTGCTTGCCTACACAAGCACCAACAGTGACATGGGCTGTAATGGCAGTGTTTCCACATCATCATGGCGTCTTAAAACTTCTGATCCTGCTTTAATTATACCTTCCTTCTTGCTTTATTAAAAGTGCAGTGTTTTTTTTTTTTTCCTCTTGTAGCTTGCAGATCTTTAATACACATTGCAAAAATACTAGTGATGGCAGATGGCAAGGAAAGAAAACTGATAAACTCCACAGTAGACTCAAACTGTTACGTCTAATACTTTACATCTACTGGCTATGGTCTCATGTATGAAACAGTGACTGCCACATACCTGAGTAAAGAATTAAAAGCAATTGAGTGTAAAATACCTGGGCACTTAATGAAAGATCAATGAATAGTAGCTACAGGTGGAGATGACATGAAGTGATTAGAAATTCATGTCTCCTAACCACATGTGCAAACCTGGAAAGACCTCTAAAGGTACATATTGGGACCTATTAGTATCATTCCGAAGCTTGTCATTTTGGCCATGGGGTGGATGAGATCATTAAGGGGGTCACATATTAGATAAGTAGGAAATAGTATTTAAGGAGTTGGAAAAAATTAATACTTAAAAAGAAATAAAAAATAAGTCAAACTATTATTAAAGAACAGAATCCTAAAAACCAAAGAAAACTTTAAAGCATGTGAAGTGGAAAACGTTACAGTGAAAGAACAATAAAACTGTGTCTGGCTTTTACTATGAGGTAGGAAACCCTCAAATTAAAATAATCGTACTAACAACCAACCTCAGTGAGTGACATCAAAATTATGTACGCGAGCGGGCAAAAATTGGAGTTGCCAAACTGGATTTACGTATGAAATCCTGGCAGGGGATAGCACAAGAAGGCCCTCCCCTCTGAAGGCTTATAATAAACTATGTGAAGAGCTTGGTTCATATTGATTTCTGAGTCAGAACAATAGTGTGAAATGTAAGGTTTGCAGGTTTACTAGAAAGTGATACTGCTTTATGTCAACTGTGATCCACACATAGTCTCTATAATTCATCCAATTAGAATGTCATTAAAAATAAGGATGAACCAATGGCTAAGTGTCTCTTCATTATGGAGAAAAATGATTTTTTCACCTGGCTTTTAAAAGCTATGAAGAAACATGACTCGGCACAATAGCATAGGTCTGTAGTCTCCCCTACTTTGAAGGCTGAAACAGGATTGCTGAAGCCCAGAACTCTGAGGCCAGCCTTGACAACACAGTGAGATCCCCACTTTCTAAAACAAAAAAACATGACCTGGACGAGCAACCTTACGTAGCATCTCCTCTGATGTATATGCAGCAGTTACTTTATAAGTGCCTTTTAGTAGCCAGCCATTAGCTTTTTCACTTTTCCTTGCTATATTAATTCAATAGAGCTTCTTCATATATCCAGGACATGAAATTACAAAATAGGCTTGCCCTTTCCTCAACAGACAGGTAATGCATACAAGAGCACCCATACCCAAATCATACAATTTTTATTGTTTTCAAATACTATACAAAAAAATAGACAGTATGACATAATCTTGATTAACAGATCCAGAAACAGTCCAAACTAAACACTATTTTCCTATTTCAAGTTAGAGCTGCTACAATGATAATTACTGAGTTCTACTCTTTTCCATCCAATCACCTCGGCCTTTACAAGCATAAGAATTCTTGTTTTATTTCTCACGAACTCCATAAATTAAAGACATTCCTTTTTTTAAGATGGAGATATCTTCAAGGATATTTTCTTCTATTATACTTCTTGAGTCCTTAAATATCTGAGATCTTAAATATACTTCCTAAGTATCTGAGATTTCACTCTCTTGTTCTCATATCACATCAAACACAAAGCACAGTAACTGGGACCTCTTTGTGGTATGTCCATTAATTACTTACTGTGTTTCAAATTGCTTAAATATCTATGAATTCATAATATTGAATCTGCCACAAAGGCCATTTTGAATAATATTTCTAAATCCATGTCTATTTTTCTAAACTCAGCTTCACTCTTTGCACTTTACAGTAGATTACATTTTTTAAAGATT